>SNQN01002730.1:15112-60445 GCA_008642245.1 Bassia scoparia | reverse complement strand
ATAAAATCAAAGTCAAATATAAAGTGAATTGGTACCTTGCACGGGCCAAATACTAGTTGATTAGACTATTCAAATGACATTATCCAACATTGCTCCCTCTTTTTTGTACTTCAATTTCTATCAATCACTAAATCCCAAACCTTGTTTAGTTGCGTTCCATTATTATAGGAACTCAAAATTTCTATGAATCTACATTTGTCCTTTTTTGTTGACATAAAAATGTAAAAAATGTAAGAACTCACAATTCATGGGAATTAGCATTTCCCAACAAATATAAGAAGTCATTTACCTTATCCAACCTTGATTACTTACAATTCCTAAGAWTTATAAATTCRCAAATAACAACCAAATACATTTTTAGTGTTTTWCACTTCCAAGAAATTTCTTGTAAGAATTAATTTCCAATGCATTCAAAATTCCTATAAGAGCGTACACAACAATGATCCAAAATATCTTTCATCCCTTTCTTTCTACCACTTTCTCACTCATCTCTATTCTTTCTATGAAAATTTCCTTCATCTTTATCACAACAATGATCCAAAAAATCTCTCCATTCCTCCCTCTCATGATTTTTAACACTACCCCAAAACACTTTCTCTCTCATCCAATTCATAATTTTCTTTTTATTTATTGTTTTTTAATTTACATGTAAACAAATTAGAGATAATAATTACTCAAGATTAGTGTTTAATATAATCGATTTAGCAAATTATTTTGGATTATTTTTTTATTTTTTGAGTAATTAATAAAATCATATTTTAAAACACATTTTGGACAATTAATTATATCGGGTTGATTTAAACACATTCTCATTGGGTGATTTTTAATTCTAATATTAGAGATTTTTAACATGTTTTTTGTTTTTTTAAAAAAATAAAGACAAGTTGTTGAAATGGAGAAATTAAGATGTCAAGTAAAATATGGTAAAAATGACTATCTATTTATAGWTCTCGAAAAGTTATTAATTRRGGTAATTTTTACTTATTTTTATAATTGTTTTATAACCATGAAATTTGCAATTTAAACATTAAGCTACTTAAGTAAAACATGCAAGGTTGCAGCATCCTAGTGGACCAATGCATGTCACAAGTTAGATTTTTGGTCTGCCAAAATGCATGTCAAAAAAATTAAAAATACCAACTGATGCGCGGGCCCCACCTGATGACTTTCATCATCGATTTCATCTTAGATGTAAATGAAGTCGAGTCTTGGTAAGACTCAAATTTTCATGGGAAATTATCCCAGGTAACCCTGGACTTTGAGCGATTATCCAAAATAACCCTCTACTTCGGCACATTTCCCCCGTAGCCTACTTAATTTTGAGGGTTTTTTGGGATTTTTTAACGGAGGTTTAACACCGTTATCTCCTTTCTCCACTCAGTTCATTCCTCTTTTCAACCCTGTCTTCTTCTTCTTCTTCTCTTCTTCTCTTCTTCTTTTTCAATCAAACCTAACTTCAACTCACAAGTAAACCCAAACTTCAACTAACCTTCTTTAAACTCGCATCTCTCTTAGTCTCTTACAAAAGAAAGACAAAAGCATTGTTTGTGTTCCTTAACTTCACAAATGGCGGGAATTGAGAAGAGGTGTTCTATGAGGTATTAGGGCCGAACAAAGCTGCATAGCAGACGAAATTCAATCATTCGTTCAATTCGTTTTCCTCTTTCATACTTAAAATTCAATCAATTTCCGCTCATTTACTTTCCTCCAATTCCATTTTCCTCTTTTTCCCCTTAAATATTTCACTTCATCTCACTCGAACAATTACAACTCACAAAATACCTTTCACATTCAAATCTCTCACTCAAATCATCCAGAATTCAATTTTCACTGAAAAAATAGAATTTTGCATGAACAAATCTGGGCAAAAATCCGGACCAAATTCAATATTGAATCTCGAATTTCTACTCTAAATTGTGGTCAAATTCCTGGCGTCTCTCTTTCCTCTAATGTTCGCTTCTATTGTTGTCGCGATTTTCTCAATTTTACACAATTTTTGGGTTTGAGTTTTGATAGAAATTGGAAAGAAAATTAGGGTTTGTTGTTGTGGTGATGCTATTCCGATTGTTGTGTTGTTGTGTTCGAATTGTTGTGTTGTGAAATATATTGTAGTGGTGGTGCTCGAAATCTGGGTTTGCTATATATGTTAGAGGTGATCGAATTCGAGTGTAGGTGGATGTAGGTGGTTGTTGATAATGGTGGACATGGGAGGTTAAGGGGGGTTTGAGGAAGAAGGAAAAAGAATAAGTTATGGAGGTGATGCAGCAGGGGTAAATGAGGAAGAACATGAAAAAAGTAAGAGGGAGGGAGGAGGGTTAACGGATTGTTAACACTTCGTCAAAAAAATCCAAAAAAAAACTTTAAAATCAAAGTTCAGGGTTACTAGAGAAATGTGGAGAAGTAGAAGTTATTTTGTAAGTATCACGGGTTGACCGTGAGATAATTCTCCATTTTCATTATGTCATGTTGCAAAAGGATAAAATTGTCTTTCATCCTAAGATTTTTTAAGGTCGTCGTTGTAGGTGCTCTAAGGATTTAATTCCTTGAGTAACCAAACGAGGCCTTATATTCATCACCAAGCAACTTAACCACCGGAGGACAATATTACGTTTCAAAACATGACTTGATTTTTAATCATRTAGTAACACAAGCATCGAATGATTGGAGAATAACACCATCCACAATAAGAGAAATTAAGACATGAAAATATCCTAAAGGGGAGAGAAATAAAGTGATGAGGTYCTCGTAGATTGTTGAGTGCAAATGTGGCATGAGTTGCTRGAGTGTTGCGTGAGTTTTGAATAAGTTTTGGAATATGATTTTATTTTTTGGGCCTTATTTTAATTAAACTTATTTCAAATTTTGGGTCCAATCCTACTCCTAAAATTCCACTAGTACATATTGGGCTATGGGGAACCGGTGGTAACGAGTAGTACTCGGAACCTAAACTAGTATGATCGAGTAACCGACAGGGGCGACAGACACTAGGTCAAAAAAATTCTACCAAAAACTAGAGTTGGTCACAATTGATTAGTCATTTTTGGAAATGGAACCAATCCCCTTACAATTGGTCCTAGGTTCGGACCCGCCGGTTCCAAAACGATTCCAGTTACTAGATTGGGCACTCTATCTTTTTGCTCATCCCTATCGTTGAATAATGAAATTCAATAGGAAAAATGTACGTGAATTATCCCAATTTTTATGAGTCTTCCCATAATAATATTTAGTGAACTTAATTTTTAAATAATCCGACTTTGTACCTTATCTTCTCAATATGGGTTGTGACCGGTTTATTTGTTGGTGACCTTCTAACAAGGTCAATTCAAATACGTGTCATTTTCTTATTGGTTGAGGTTATTTATTTAGGAAATTCTACAAAATACCCCTCTAAAAACGTGTTTTCCATATTATACTCTCGTTTAAAAAAGTGCCCATAATAAACACCTAAAATCATGTTTTGTTACACAAAATAACCTCATTGGTTAACTTGAACTAAACCCTATGGTTAAATAAAAAAGCAAAAAAAAAAAAAAAAAAAAAACCTTACCATGGACAACCATACCCATCCCAGCCACTTCAATAACCAACGTACCATACCTAACCCACTTGACCCAATAATCATGCCCACTAGAACCTAACCCACTTGACCCACCACCATCACCATTAGACCACCACCACACCATCACCCTCGCGACCTAGGTAGCAGGCCATCACAATCACCATCAACATTGAATTCGAAACCCTCCACCACGTCAATCCCTAATTCAAACACACAAACCCAGAAATCCCTAATTCGAACCCCCTCCCAAATTGAAACCCACCCAACAACCCAGAAATCAACCTCCGTCGCAGATTCGAACTCGACTCGCAAATTCAAATAACCCACCCACCAATTCGGACCAACGAATTTTCGAACCACAAATCAATTTTCAAATCTCAAATTTATTTTTAATTAAATTTTCGAAAAGGGGGAGGGGATGTTCGATTTCTGGGTTTATGCAGGCAACGGTGGCGGTTCAATTCTGGGTTCAAATGGGGGATGCTTGGGTTTGATAGCATGCTGGGCAGCAATGGTGAGGGGTGACTGCTAGGTGTTGGTGATGATTGGTGGTTGTGGTTTGTTTTTTTTTTTTGAAAATAATTAAATTAACCATGGTTAAGTGAAATTGAAGCATTAAGGTTAATTCATGGAATAAAACATGATTTTGGGTGTTTATTATGGACACTTTTTTAAACGGGGGGTATATTTTGGAAAATGCATTTTTAGAAGGTTATTTGTTAGAATCTCCCTCCATCCTTACAACCACCGAAATCCACCACCCTCCTTACAACCACCATCACAACCGCCACCATCACGCAACCTGTCCACCATCACTGAACCACCTTCGCAGAGCACAAGTGGGGCCATGTTTCACACAACCACCGAGCACTTGACACGTAGTTCGCACACCATCGTCGAACCACTTTACATACTACTAGGTACCTAGTTCGCACACATAAGACAACAACCACCCATGACCATTCATACACCAAAAACACCCAAATAACACCACCATCTTCGAACCACATCGCACCCCACCTCACTCACCAATCTGCGAGGAACAAGCATTGTTTTGAATTTTTCCAAGAACAAGAATTGATGAAACTATGCGAGTTCACCATCTTTAAACCCAAATAGAAGTACAACCACTTCAAACCACGAACCACAAACCACAACCATTACGAACCCTAATTCGAACCCACAATTTAAGGTTGAGGTGGTGGTTCAAATTTGAGGCTAAATCAATGGAATCATTTCGTTTGTGGTGGTTCGAATTTGAGGCTAAATCGATGGAGATAAAAAGATGAGAGATAAAGAGGAGAGAGAAAGAGGTGGTGGGTGTTTGGTGTTAACAAGTGGTAGTGGCAACGGGTTGGTGTTTGGAGTGGCTGAGATAAACAAGAGGAAGCGAGGGGTGGTGAATTTATTTTTGGGGAAAAAATTACATTAAAAAAAATTAACCAGAATTCTAATATATAGGTTGAAAGGCCCAATTTCAGAAGATTGAGGCCGGTAGGGATGAGAAAAAATAGTGAGTACCTAGTCCAAACTGGAAACAGGTTTAGAATCGACGGTTTCGGATTGAAACCGGTTGTATCAATACCAGGTCCAGTTCCAAAAATGAGGAACCGGTTGTAACCGATTTCGATTTTGGGTAAGGAAATTTTAAAACCGGTACTCGATCGGCAGGAACCCGACTTTACAAGTTCTGGTACCAGTACTCGGCACCATCGAGTCTATAGTCGGGTACCCGATAACTGGCTATGAATTTAAAGTTTAACAGAACACTTGTGTTAAGGCCTAATAGCCCAAAGTATATAAACAATACATTACTAACCCTAAAATTTCATTCACTGATTTCACATTTTCATTCACTCACTCACTGAATTTAGAGGTTAAATGGTGTGAAATAGATGAAAGGTGGAAGTTGTAAAGTTTATGTGTGGAGTAAAGGTAGAAAGGAGGATAAAGTTATTAGTAGTACGGGTGCTTGGCGCACCGTTCAAGGCGTTGGTCGCGCTTATGGCCAAGAAGCAGTGGAGTAGTTGCTACAAGGCGCAGGGAGCACCTATGGGGTGCACCGTAGAAAGGAGGATAAAGTTGCTACAAGGCGCGAGGTGCGCCTATGGGGTGCAGTTTGGCTTCAGTTTTGCTTAGGGGCACGAGGCGCACCCCTTATAGCGGTAAATCTCTGTTTTAGTGGTTGAAGTGGTGGTACTGTTAATACCACTTCATTTGCATTCTCTCATACAATTGGAACACAATTACTGTAATCAAATACAAACTCTCTCTAAACCTCAAAACTCTTTTTTAAGCATAGATTTAGAGTGTGAGCTTTGCAATTGTATGCAATTAGAGCTTGTGTATTTGGTTGTCATTCATCATCAATAATCAAAGTGCTAGTGGTGTGTTTTTCTCCCAGTTCTCGGGTTCCCCACGGTAATTCCGTATCCTTGACTCTTTAATTACTCCTATTACTTTCACTACTACATAAAATATCTTAGGCAACACTTTTTTTCGTTGCATTAGATAGGCAAAACCGTTGCAAAAGGTTTAGGCAACGGTTTCTAAACCGTTGTGTTTGTTGCCGTTGCCTTAGATCTAAGGCAACGGTTTTGGCACCTTAGGCAACGGTTTATTCAGTTAAGCCAACGTTGCCTAAGATCTAGCAACGCTTTTTGAATCTATCACAACACTTATTTGATTTGGTTGAACCGTTGCCTAATATCTTAGCAACGTTTTATTAAACTATTCAACGCTTTTGATTGACAAACCGTGCCTAAATCTATCGAACACATATTCAGGCTTTCGCAACACTTAAGGATTTTAACAAAACGTTGCATTAGAGTTTATGCAATAACAAATTTACCATTGCAGCACTTTAGCTAATGAATAATGCGTTGCATTTGGTATGTCTATTTGATAAACCATATATACCTAATGCAAACGCTTTTCTATAATAATAATCATTATATAAATAACATATATATACTGTTTACGTATATATATATTGTGCAGGCCAGGTGTTCGTAATATAGACTAAAATCGATAGAGATGAAATGACATCTATTAATAGACATCTAATTAAAATGATACGTTTACACCATTAAAAGTAATAGAAATAATTACATAATAATGTCGTTCATTAGAGCAAATGTTACAAAAGAAAGGCTTTAAGTACAAGTACTTAATTTAATCCCTTCTATCACAAAGAGTTGCTAATGACTACGACTTATACAAGAGATTCACTATCACTCTTTAAAAAACTAGATAAGTCTAGCTAGTAAAAAATGATTACCAAAATCATATCATTGTCATGTGTAACGACATTACTCTTCCCATGGTTGATCCTTGAGCACATGCTCCATGATTGGCACAATTGTATGCATGCTTGATGTTGTACCTATTACGGGCGTAGGACAAGAAGATTAATGAGCCTACTGCAAACAAACACAAACACCAAACCAAAAGCGTAGAACAAGTAAACAACAACTATTTCATTAATCTACTTTGTTTCCGCAATAGATATATTCAATTTCTTCTTCTCCAAACAACATAACAGGAACAAAACTCTACTCACTTACTCTTGCAAAGCTCTACTTCAATACCCTTGAAATTAACATTAAACCAATAATGGATTATCATATCAACAAACAAACAATCAATATATACTTCAATCGATAGCAACAATACGAATACTATATAGTCTAAGAACAAAAAAACCTTTGTAGTTCTGTGTATGCCTTTTATATTATCATTGGGAACTTCAATGACTTCACTTATTTTATCTTGGAATGAGAACGACATGAATCCATTAAGGAAGATATAGAAGTTTGTTATAAATATAATATAACACTTAAAACTAATATTTTGTTTTGAAAAAATTGAATAGAAAAAAGTGAATATCATAGGGGAGGATTAGTTTTCTAAGAAGTCGTGTCTAGTAAGCACTAACATCGCATAAGATCATTTGGCACAAAATCGTAACAAGTACAAATTATACAACTTAGGATAGCATCTAGGACCATGTGGTCGTACGAAGTATGTATGCTACAATGGCACCTTGTAAACTATAAAGTTATAAGAAAGTTTCAATGAAAGTTATTCATTTAGAATATACTGCATTCGATAGAAAAAATTATCTTAGTTGATTTCTTGCATCACTATTTGAATGCTTGTATCAGTTGTGGGTGTTCTAAAACACACTAGCTAGGCAGATAGCTAAAATAGAATTCAAGAACAAGTGACACTGCAACAATCGCCTATGAAGCTAGATGGAACTTGCTTAAACAAAACAAACTCTTGCTTGAGCCATTGAATGTGTGTACAGTATTTACCACATTAATAGATCATTTGGCTGCTTATTCTTTCTTGATGGCTATTGGATCCACAAGCCTACGAAAAGTAAAAGGTTCACCTTAAAAATTTTCATTAATGAATTCTGCCTAATAAGGTCATTTAACTACTTGTATTAACATGGACGTATTTATATAGACCAGACTTCTAACTAAAACACTACCAAACTCTTTATGGCCACTCTTTTACTATAATAAAGTTTAAAGACTTGTTAAATACATGGATATAAACCTAACACATGGATGTAGTGCATGGAACAAAGCTTATTCCCATAAGAGGGGTCGTACATGAACCAAAGTGATTATTTCGGGAAGAAATCCACAATATATATTGAACGCCCTTCACGAAATTATCTTTTTGGTTCACTTCAATGACCATACAATAAACTTTATGTGCTTGCATGCTTTACTACAAGGAGTATATAACTAAACTAAATTGCAGCTAGATCAAGAGAACAGAATATTGGTTTGCCAAAATGTAAGTACTAAAAAATCATATATTTATGAGGATGGTAAGTTTATAAGAACCTATACAAATATATTACTGTGGCATTCTCAGGTCTTGTGAGATAATCGGATGATCGTGATGCACCAAGATACTATAGATCCAAGCAAGAATATGTTTTCCATTGCAAGACCTGTTCAAACCAAGATACTTTAAAATTATTCAGTTCTCTAATTACAATAATCATTTGAGTGAAAAGCTAATCCTAATGACGGAGAACATTCTGAACAATAACAAACAGGTAATGATTGCTGCAAGACCTGAGAATGCCACAATCTCCAATGCATCATAAGCTAAGGGGCAAAGAATGATTGCTGCTCTCATCTACACAAACACAATACAAGAATGTGAAAACCAAATAGGTAAACAGTACAACTATCTGATTTCAAACATACTTGAAGCAAAGAATAAATTCTTTATGGACACAAAATAACAACCGTTTAAAAGGTACAACATAAGAGTAATAAAATAATTCAGAAAACACACTAGCATAATCAACCGAAAACAACAAGGTTTTCATTTGAACATATAATCAAAAACTTGGTGGCAACTATTCTATGACACTTATAATCCCTAAATTTATCAACAATTCAACTCTAATTATAAAAATAGAACACAACAAAACATTATTAGATCAATACATATCAAGCATTCATCATTTAAAACAACTGCTAAATATCATAAAGCTCTCATGAGTGGAAATAAAAGAAAAAAACATGAATAATAAGTGAGGAAGAGTGAATTGAAAATTGTACCTGAAATCAGCCACAATAATCGAAAAGTTAAAAATCTAAAGATGAAAACCAAATAAAAATCAGCCACAAAAATTCAGAAAATATTTATGAAATCAAAGTTAGACACAAACATAGAAAACATGTAAGAATAAGGAACAAATGAATTATAAGTGAATAGCGAAAACAGGGAAAACGCAAACAATACAGCAAAATATCTAATTAGCAATTATAAATGAGCAAACTTTCAAAACATCACCTTCAATGGAAGATGAATCCCAAAAATTCAATTGCATTTCGTCCAGAAATCCCTCAAAATAAAGCGAAATACACTTTGCAATTCAACCAGAAAATGACACGCAATTCCAATTTGTGTCTTTCTTGGCTTGTTGGAGAGAAAGATTTTTTTTGGTTTGATTGTGAAAATTTTCTGATGTCTGGGACTTTGGGGGGGTTTTAGGGTGAAGAGAGAGAAATTGAGTATATGAGTGAATGGCGGGGTTTCAAATTTTGGGGAAAATAAGGGGGGGAATAATATTGGCTGGCAATAATAAAACAATCGAAGAAGCTTTTTGCAACGCTTGAACACAAACTGTTGCATTTGTTTTCTGAGTTGTTGCATTTGACTATCTAATGCAACGGTAATGTAAAAGTGTTGCGTAAAACCGTTGCCTTAGCTTAAACTGTTGCCTAAATCGTTGTCTTAGCTTAAACTGTTGCCTAAAACCGTTGCTTTAGTGTAAACCGTTGCATTTAAGTGTTGCATTTGCTCTTTTATGTAGTAGTGTTTGGATCTTGTTGTTGCTTGATATCTTGATAGTTGTTAAGACTTGCATGTGGATTTTGCTCTAGTTTCGGGTTGATTGTGAAATTGTATGAGCTTGCCATTAGTCATAACAACTGGTATCAGAGTCGGGATTGCATCTTTGGTGGTTTTTGACTTAGGGGTTAAGCTTAATTTGTAGTTTGTGATTAGAAAACAGAAGTTTGGTGTTTTAGGTGTTTGAGGTTTAAATTATTGGCTAATGTTGAAACCCTAAGACTAAACATGGACGATAGTAAGGTGAAAATTGAGAAGTTTGATGGAAAAGACTTTGGAATTTGGAAAATGCAAATAGAGGACTATTTGTATCAAAAGGGTCTACATCTACCTTTCGATGGCAAGAGGCCGGATAGTATAAAAAAGGAGGATTGGAGAGTGCTAGTTAGACAAGCACTTGGAGTGTTAAAGTTGACTTTAAGCAAGATTGTTTCTTATGGGTCAAGGATATAATTACGACGGAGGAGGTGCTTAGTATGTTGTCAAACATGCATGCAAAGCCTTCGACCATTAATAAGGTGTTTTTAAAGCGCCGTTTGTTTGAAGTCCGGATGAATGATGCTGATTCGGCCACCGATCACATTAATGAGATTAAATCGATTTTCTCCCAACTATCATCGGTCGATATCAAGTTTGAG
Organism: Bassia scoparia; assembly: GCA_008642245.1. NCBI lineage: Eukaryota > Viridiplantae > Streptophyta > Magnoliopsida > Caryophyllales > Amaranthaceae > Bassia > Bassia scoparia. The sequence continues at coordinate 49,855 of SNQN01002730.1, read as the reverse complement.
GATGAGTTGAAAGCCTTGATTTTTCTTTCCTCGTTACCTATGTCATGGGATACAGTGGTTTTCGCAATAAGCAACTCTTCGGGTGAGTCATCGAGCGGTGCCTATTCTACACACTAGTAGAAAAAAGCCCATATGACGCGACACATATGACGGGGTTTTAAAAAATTACATCATAAAATATGTGAAAAAATTGAAAAACTAATATATGATGGGGTTTTTTGTAAACCCCATCATAAAATCATAACATATGATGGAGTTTTAAAAAACCCCATCATATACTTGTTTTAATTTCCCACCAAAATAATACACTTCATTAAACCTTTATCTCTATTATATAAGGGAAGTGGGGAGGAAGATGGTGTCCCCCTCTTAAATGACCTTTATAACCTTAATGAATTTTAAATTTTTTTGAATTGAAGTGCCTAAACTACCCTTTTACTTATTATGAGATTTAAAATTGAAATTTCATTTATTATGTGTCTTAATTAGTACAAAAGCTAAATCAATGAATATTAGTCCAGATTGAATTGACAAACATATGGTATAATATTGAATTTAATGTTACATTTATTTACAAACTAATTACAATTCAGATAAATTGTATTGCTAATTAGTTAGAAACATTTTAATTTAATACATTCTATATAATCATTTTTAATGAAATATTACAATTTTTATACGTCTAAGCACGCATCGCGTGCACAGAAAAACTAGTAGTTTATAGTTGCTACACACCCTCTTCTCACTTCTTTTCACAAACCTCCTTCCTCTCATTGCTTTTTCACTCGACAAACCCTCCTCCACGCAACTCCTACCTACAGTTGCTCCACAACGATCCTCCCCACTGCTCGCCAACCCTCGCTCACTCGAAACCGCCGCGTCTTGTCTTCCTCAGGTCGAACTGCAGTCTACAGGTCAGTGTTCTTTCTTCCAGATCTACAATTTTAGGGTTTTATTTTCATTTTTTTCCTGGTTTTCAATGTTGAATTTCTCTTTTCATTAGTTTGATTTTCGTAATTTCATCTTCTTTATTTGATTTTTCATATTTTGTTTTCTTTTTCCTGATGTGTTAAATGTAGTTGCTGCCCTCCGTTCATTGCAACATCGCCACTACTGGAGCCTTGATGCCGTTGAAGACCACCTGAACAATCGACACAACGTAAGTAGCAGAAACTTCTGATTTTCTAGTAATTGAGATTTAGAACTATATTTTGCTCTAATGATGCCAAAGTTATAATCTTTTTAATTTTCTTCTCATTTAGTCTTTTGGGTATTGCTCAAGTTTTTAGCTTTTTGCGGGCTTGTTCAGCAATTAAATTTCTAATGATTGATTGTATATTCTTTTGGTGTTAAGGTTCGATCTATTGCTTAGATTTTCACCTTCTTTGAGCTACATTGATTTTCATGGTATGTTATTGGATGCATTGCGTACATTTAATGTGAAGAATAATAGTCATATGTGCTCTCACAGGTTGGAATATGAGGTTTCCCATGGTTTTATAGTGTTGTTCTTGGTTTGAAATGCATGTTGGAAAACAGTGTTTGATGTGAATTGTCGATTGATTGCAACATTGAAGTTGTATTGTTACTTATATAGTTGCAATAAGAAGTGTTTGAGTGAGATTCTGATTAGTTTCTTTGCAAAATCAAGGTTTCTTATAATTGGATTTTTCATTGTTCAAAATGTAGCAACATCACTTTCTTTCTTATCCGAGAAATTATTACTCATTAGAGAACACATGTGTTATTCTCTGTTACACTCATAATATCCTAATTAGATTCTTGTAGAGACTCTAATTAGGATATTTACTATGGCTTCTGAATTGTGTATTTATCCTGTATTTTACTGTTGGGTTTGCCTAATTTCATGTGAATTGAACTTTTGTATCTCTCTCATTTCTTCCAATTGTTTTCCGACAAAGACAAATTTACTACAGAAGCTGTATACGTTTTTGTACCACAATGCTTTTCATATTTCATTTTTTCCTTGATCCTGATTTAATTTCTATATTGATACTTGCTAAAAGATCTTTTTGTGGTACCTTAATGCTAAACAATGTTGAGAAATATGTCAACTTGAAAAATAAATATCCCATCCACATATTGGTATAGAGGTCTATCCTACGAGTGTTATTTACTTGTGTGATTGGGCATTATTTAGTATGAATTATATTATGAAGATGTGGTTGTGATAGATATTTGGATGTTGGGATTGATTTGTGAGAAGAATGTAAGGGAAATTCCAAATGATTATATTTCGAGGAAAGTTGAAATTGCAGACATTGAGTTTATATTAAGAGAGAATCAGATACACTATGAATTAGTAGTTTTTGGTGAAGGCATATTTAGAAACACACAATAGCAGCTTTGCTAACTGTGCAGCAAATCAGAACAAGAAGCTCAACTTACAGTCAATGGTCACTGCCTCCTCTTAATTTTCTTGTGTCTGAGCTTATCATACCATCCATTCAACAATTTTCTTAGTGGTTATTTAATTAATGAAGTTTATATATAGTATAACATTTCAATGTTAATCGTTAATCAAGTGATACCATTTGTGATGAACTTATCATAATGGTTGCAAATACCCCTTTTTTGGGAGGTCAAATGATTTGAAACCATAATTAGCTTAGAATATTGTTGTATAATGATGGTGAAGAGAGTTGTCATAACTTATGACCATTGATGGCTATAACACACTGCAGAATTGTGGTGAATTTTTTTGTGTTGAGTAGTACTTGTTTTTGGCTAGGTCAAAAGACTAAATTTTCTTCTAGTAGTATAAAAGATTGCAGATTAAATCCTCTGTTATATATGATGCTTAATTTAAACTCTTCCTGGACTGAAATGAAGTGTTTGGTTAAAATCATTATCAAATTATTTAAATAAATTGACATTTAACAGGCCACATATGAATTGTCTAACAAAACGAACCCTCGACTATAGCTAGGTCAACAATTGGTATTGGATTTCTTGCTTCGTTTAATCAACCTAGCTATTAATTAAAATGTAGAATACGAAGTATTATATTTAGTCACTTTAAATAAAAGCAAGTGGACCAAAAAACTTCTTTGTGGATGATCAGGTTGAGACTTGGTATTGTTGTTGCTGCTGCTCATGGTTGTATGCCAAATGCATGAAATATTGATGGCCTTAACCCTTCTATGAGTGTATGTCAATTTTATTAGTTTTGATGTATAGAGGAGCTGTGAGAGCACATGGTTGAAGCTTCTTTTAATTTTTATTTTTTATGCCTTTTATTATGAAAAGAGATACACTAATAATGCAGAACACTTTCAATGTTTACTCATCACATGGTTTGTTGTGTATTGTGGTGAAACTGAAAGTTGATTAGCGTAAGCTGAAATTGCATTAATCCTTTCTTACATGTCACGATTTCGTTTCATTTTTTTAATCTGTAAACAATATATATACACTATTCAAGCCTTACCTATCTGATATTGTTCAACATGTTTCATGTGGCATCATTCTTGCACCAGAAGGAATAAATGGTAGTATATGTGGTTCCCGTGAAGCAGTAGAACACGTTCTTGAATTTATTCAATCTGATGACCGTCTGAACTTACTACTGCCCAAGGACAGCCCCCTCGCAGGTACTGTTGCATGGCTGCAACCTCCTGCACAGCCTAATGCTACCCAGCCCTTCACGCATCCCAAGGCAGCCCTTTATTTTCGTTGTTATTTCATTGTTAGTGTTACATCAAATACATATACTTGTATATACATTTCAATATTATTATATTTTTTTGTGTTACTTTTTACGAATTGAACTTTCGTTGTCATTCTTTCTTATTACTTAGTTATTTAAATTATTTATAATAATATTATAAGTTTAAATATATAGCAATAGTAACAATAATGGTAAAGTAATAACTATAATATATATTAAAGTAGTTATTACTATTATTGTTACTATTGTTATATGTATAAACTTATATTATTATTATTATTATTATTATTATTATTATTACATTATTTTTTTAATAAAAAAATTGCAATATATGATAGGGTTTTTAGAAAACCGCATCATAWAGTTAGAAGTATATGAGGGGATTTTAAACAAAATCCCATCATATAGTCATACTTATATGATGGGGTTTTCTTAAAAATCGCTTCATATACTAGTAGTATTATGATGGGTTTTAATCTATAGCCGCTTCATATAGTTTCAACTATATGATGGGGTTATAACCCCATCATATAGTCATTTTTTATTTTTTGCCGTAGTCCCATATGATAGGGTTTTTCGGCATATGCCCTTATGAAAATCCCCATCATATGGGTTTTTTTCTACTAGTGACTGAAGAGGGTCGAGGAAGACAAGCAAAAGGTAACTCAAGGTGTAGATCGGAGAGTAGAGGGAGGAGCAAATCGAGAGGCAAATTTGGAATAGTGTGTTGGAATTGTGGTACTAAGGGGCACATCAAGGAGTGTCCAAATCCTAAGAAGAAGGGAGGCTTGGGGCAACGCGACAAGGATAATGGTAGTTCATTCTTTAGTGTGCCTTTGAGTGATAATATCAGGGATGCCTTGGTTTTTAGAGTGAATAGTCTAGGTAAATACTGGATAATGCCTTCATTCTTCTCCGTGCAAGGAGTATTTTTAGAACTTCAAGGGTGGAAGCTTCGAAAAAGGTATATCTTGCGGATGGTAATTCCTTGGCAATTGAGGGGAAGGGAGATGTGACGATCAAGACTTCAAGTGGGAGTTCATGAAAGCTAGAAGACGTGAGGTACATTCCTAGTCTAAGGAAGAATCTGATTTCTGTGGGTCAATTGGACTCAAGTAGCTATAGAGTCTTGTTTTGTGAGGGAAGTTGGAAGGTGTCCAAGGGAGCCATGTTGGTTGCTAAGGGCACTAAAATAGGAACCTTGTAAACTACCTTACGGTGTACGAACGTGGTTGCTACAGCTGCAGGTTGTGACTCCAAGCTATGGCATACTCGGCTTGGTTAAATGAGTGAGAAAGGGATGAAAATGCTAGCTTCAAAGATTAAGTTGTCAAGGTTGAAATCAATCGACATGGACTTTTGTGAAACATGTGTCTTGAGCAAGGAGAAGAAAGTTTCTTTCACAAAAACCTAACGGTCCTTGATGAAAGAGAAGCTAGAACTGGTGCACACAGATGTTTGCGGCCCATACCCTATAGAATCCCTTAGAGGCTCTCACTATTTTGTTACCTTCATTGATGACTTAATCTAGAAACTATGGGTTTACTTCATGAAGCACAAGTCGGAGGTGATTGACAAATTCAAGACTTGGAAGGTGGAGGTTGAGAATGTTTCGGGACGGAAGATCAAAGCTATCAAGTCCGATAATGGAGGTGAGTATGAGTTGCAAACTTACAAGGAGAATGTAATAATTTTAGAGAAGATGGTTCATGGCAAGCCTCGCCAAAATGGGATCACTAAACAGATGAATAGAAAACTACTTGAAAGGGCAAGCTGCATGAGGTTGTATATGAGTCTTTTCAAATGCTTTTGGGTGGATGCAGTTAATTCCATGACTTATTTGATAAATCGTATAGTAGTCCCTCAGTGCCTTTAGATTTCATGATAACGGAAGAAAAATGGAGTGGTAAAGAGGTTTCTTACTCACATTTGTAGACTTTCGATTGCGTGGCCTATTTACAATCCGAAAAGAGAGACAAGCTTAATCCAAAGGCCATCAAATGTTACTTTTAGGTATGGTGATGAGAAATATGGCTATCGGGTGTAGGATCCTACGGGCCGAAAGATTCTTAGGCATTGTGACATAACTTTTGATGTGAGTTCTTTGTACAAGAACAAATTTGGTGGACAATCTTCAAAGAAGACGACATTGGAGTATGAGAAAGAGTTTGTTGAGCTCGAAGATCGTGATGTTATAATTGACGGGTCACACCTGAAGAACTTGATGTGCCAACACAACAACTATCTCCTCAACTACGAGTTCCAACTCCTATGGGTTCAAGTTCAAGTGAGTCAGATGATGATGAACACCTTGACGAAGATGATGATGAAGTTCGAGATGAACCACATGCTACTCCACCAAGATGATCAACAACGGTCAAAACGACACCAGTCAAATATTCTCCATCGGCAAACTATTTGTTGTTAACTGATTCCGGTGAGCCGGAAAATTAAGTTGTAGCAATGAAGTTGAAAGAGTCAAAGAAGTGGGAGCGAGCAATGGGTGAAGAAATGAGCTCGTTGGCTAGAAATGACACACTACTGCAAAAAAAGCCCAAAGAAACCAGTCAAAAATGGCCAAAGAGATCGCATTACAACCGGTCTCTAGCTCATAGGGCTCTTAGGGTTAGAGACCGGTTAGTCATTGCGGTCTCTTAAGGCATCAAAAGAGACCGGTTTTGTAAAAACCAGTCTCTTAAATGACAACATAAGAGACCGTATCCGTAGCAGAACTGGTCTCTTAGGTGGATCAAAGAGACCGGTTTTGTAAAAACCAGTCTCTTAAATGACAACATAAGAGACCGTATCCGTAGCAGAATCGGTCTCTTAGGTGGATCAAAGAGACCGGTTTTTGTGTCAGAACCGGTCTCTTTGATCCACCTAACCGGTCTCTTTGACTATTTTTTTCACTAAAGCTGTAGAAATGTGCCACGTACGATATAAGAGATCTGTTATTGTGCTATAAGGCCTATAACCGATCTTTTAAGTTTTTTTTTTTTAAAAAAAAATCATCATATATATATCATTACAGCTACTGATTCCCTGTTTCAATTAATGCATTCATATATCTGCTATTGTGCTACTGATCAGTAGCCCTCAGCTCATTCAATTAATCCATCATGCTTCATATATATCAGATCAGTAGCCCTTAACTCATTCAATTAATCCATGCTTCATATATATCAGTAGCCCTCAACTCATTTGACGAGGCCGATTTCATAAGCAATACTTTCGTTAACTCAAACCAACAATTGAATTATAACAAAAAAAAAGTTTGAAGCCTTTTGTTCACAAATAGGAGGATAATTATATTACGGGCTGATAGCCATATAATCAAATACAAGKTTGTTGTAGTTAGTGAGATGTAGCAACCTACTATACATACAAAARGTAGGACGCTAGTGTAAAGCATCATTAGTAGCAAAAAATGGCCTTCAAGCTATTGACATTAGCATCACAAGGATAAGAAAAAAACATAAGCCTATATAAACACTATGTCGTACGAGTAGGATCATATACACCAACCAAAAAGGGCCTGCAAGAATATGGACATTCGCAAAGGCCTACAAAGAGTACACAAAATAACTAAGCATTGAACTCATGTAGATCTAGCTCCAAAGACTGCCTTGCATACAAAAAGAATATCATAGTGAAGAATATTAATTACATCCCTAATACTAAAATTCTACTCAAATTCTACTCGAGCTCCAAGGCATCAACTTCTTTTTTGTCTACTTCTCTATTCTTCAGAATATAGGTCACCCACGATTCTCTAACATCATCAATCTCTTTTTGAGAGTAGGTTGAGACATCATTGAAATACTACATATAAACATATACATACACAAATTAAAATACAAGTTTAATAGTAATCGCACCTATATATATATATATATATATATATATATATATATATATATATAGGATATATATATATATATATATATATATATATATATATATATATATATATATATATATATATATATAGGATATATTTTACTTAAAAAGTACGAATTAATGAAAAAACACATATAACTACATCTAAAATTCCAGCCTAACTAGAATAAAAATAAGAAACTAAATAAGACACTTAAATACTATGAATAATAGCATCTAAACCAAAATTAAGTCACTTTTTATTTAACAAGTCTATTCTATTCATCCCGCTCTTCACTCTCAAAAACTCGAGCAAGTGTAGTGACTAAATTGAAACGGAAGAATTATACGCATGGTTGACTTTAGTGTATATGAATCCTTGTACTTCATGGCAACTAACTACCCTAATAGCTACTCACTGACTCAAATGATCAGCTGCATTCAAATAAAAATGGTATAAAATCTGCTGGGTGGAAATTGAACACTCAAGTTGGTTGACTTTAGTCGCAAAGGTTTACATTTTGTCTCTGTTTCAAGCAGCAGTAACACGCAGCCTGCAGCAGTAGTAGGACAGCAATAGCAGTAGCAGTAGCAGTAGCAGGGCGGTCGTCGCGGTTGTGCCTCTCTACTCCTCGTCTCCTCGCAGGTTCGTTGGGGCTGTGCGCATGCTTCATTGTGTCAACCGGGTTGTTTTATTTTCGATTTTCATTTTACTTTGTGCATTTCTGTTTTTGATTTTTGTTTTTTGGGGTATTTGTGAATCTGATTTTGAGATTTTTTTTTTAATTTCGTTTTTTTTGGATTCAGTGCTCTATTTTGTAATCGTGTTTACTTGTAGCTAGCTTCTATATCATACAATTGTTTTATGGGATTTTTCCCCATATACCCCCGACTTTAAGCTTAATAATCCATAAACCCCCGTGTTTTTAGAAACGTCTCATATACCCCTGACATCAGATATAATAACCCAAATGCCCTTACTATGGATGGAAAAACTAACGGTGTTAGTTTTTGACACAATTAACCCTATTCAAGTTATTTACCACTAATCCATTCAATATCCTCCTTATACCACTTTAATTAACAAAAAAAAAAACCCAAGAACTCTGCTTTATCATCATCACTATTATCCATTTTGCTTGACACCTCTCCAAAATTGTCTTTCTTCTCCTACTTTACCGCGCTTCATCAACAGCATCGTCGTCAATTCCTCCATTCCAATTTTTTCGAGGTAACACTTTGTCTCTCCTCTTTTTTCGCTGCAATAATTTTCGAGTTTCTGACTTTTAAGCTTGAACAATGGCGTCTTCAATCCCAGATTTGAAACAATACTCAGATTTGAAACCCAATTTCAAACTAAACAAAACTCAATTTTTAACTAAAAAAACCCCAAAATCCAACCAAAACAACCCCAAATTCGAACCCCAAAAAAACCCCAATTTCATTTGAACTTTGAAGCTTCATCAGCAAATCCCAAAATTAGAAATTGATGCTTCAAGAGTTGCTGCAAAATTGGGACTTCTAATCAATTGGATGTGCTGCTACTTATTACTCCATTACCCTGCTTAGTATTGATATCCGGCTTGATGGAGTGAAATCGAAAAAAGAAATAGGAGCAAGAAAGACTGATTTAATCATACTCAGGAACATCTGCTGAGTAGTTTCGATGGCTATAATTGACAGAAATGTAGTCCTCCCTAATATGAAGACACAACTTCCCCCATAAAGCAAAACAAAGTGTGCCATCAGTTGTTTATGACTAACTCGGCCTTCTTCCTCCGTTGCCCAAGAAATCCAATAGCTGCTTCCCATTTGCAATCCCTGGAACAGAATCTTGCTTTCATTGTTATTTTTTTATTTTTTTGTTTTTGTTTTTGTTAATTAAAGTGGTATAAGGAGGATGTTGAATGAATTAGTGGTAAATAACTTGAATTAGGGTTAATTGTGTCAAAAACTAACACTGTTAGTTTTTCCATCCATAGTAAGGGCATTTGGGCTATTATATCTGATGTCAGGGGTATATGAGGCGTTTCTTAAAACACGAGGGTATATGGGTTATTAGACTTAAAGTCAGGGGTATATGGGGAAAAATCCCTTGTTTTATTCATATACTTCTTGGTCATAAAAAAAACAGGGAAAAAAATAAAATCATAGAAAAATAAAAAAGTTAGTATATAGTCTCTCTTATGTGTAGTATAACTTATATCATTTGTTTAAATACAATAATTTTGATTAGAAAAGACATTGGATTATCTGCAGCATATATACTTTAATATTTTCTAAGAATTTCACTATCCTTTGCATATTCCAATTTCTTTATTGTCTCTGTTTCCGATTATCTTATAGCTAAGTTTTTGTGTGACCCACTTGATATAAAATAGCGCAAAGTAATAGAAAACTAGAAAAGTAGCAAAATCTTAAAAAAGAAAGGAAACAATTTACCTTCTCTGGAACTAAATGTAGCCTACTAGATATTGTTTCTTGCATATAGCGACACACGTAGTATCCACAATCCACGGTATCTATAGCTTGACGGGGGCACTTTCAATCCCACCCAAACACAATAATGTTAGTTTTTAAACAATTCAAAAAAATTTGTTGACATATTAAAAAAATTCGTAAGTAGATAGATAAAAATACTTGTCTTTTAAACCATCTAATCCTCGAATATCCCTTTTTCATTTTCTTGATGTCTGTTCGATAACTAATGCTAAATTTTTTTATTCCCCTAAGACGCATGTACAAACATAATATTAACACAAAACTAAAATTTTATCACAAATTAGTTGATCTATTTTACTACAATAAGAATGACATACTCATTAATTATTCTTTGTGCATATGGTCGAATTTCATTTTCTACTCCAGCGGAATCAAGCCAAAAAGCCATTCCATTCCATGGACTAATAGCTGCAAGCATCCAATGTCGACTACAACCAAAAATAATTGAAAATATTAATGAAAACAATGCAAGGATGTCAAACATAATCAAATCAGGCGGATAATCGGATATACATACACTTAATTATAAGGAGCAAAGAACAGTTGGTTTTTGTTTTGTCCTTCATTGCACGCAAATGCTTGAAACAAATAATTTATACGAACTTCTTCTTCAATTGGGTTCATTGGAGAGATGTAATTAGGATCAATAAAACCATAAACCCCCGAAATGCCATGCTTGTCGCATAATTCGCTCATCTCCCTTTACGTCATGAAAAATAATTCATATCAAATAATTAACAAGCCTTAATTAACCAAACACATAAAATGGCAAGGTATGTACCTCATGAATATTGATATGTGATCGACTCTGGCTTCTTTTTAGTAGCACCAATTCAACATGTCCTCATAATCAAGCATGGCGTCACGCTTACACTAAAACACGGTGTTCGGAATCTTTACCTTCATTATTTTTCCGCTCTTTTTCGATGATACAGCTTCTTTTTGGAAAGATTTCAATAGACCGGAGTTTAACTTTGCACGTTCTCGCACCGTTAATTCATACTTCTGAGATAATGATCCTACAAATGATGGTGATCTTATGGATTGGTCGACCAACTTTYAGTCATTTTCAAACTTGTAACAACACAACCAAGAAAAGGTCAGAATTAAGTCATGATATTTCACTTAAGGATTATGTAAATCTTAATGATATACAATACATACCTTTTTCTTTGGAAAGATTAAGTGAGTAGGCCATTGGACAAAAGAGTCTTTTGCTTGATATACTACCGTGAACTCTTTCGTTGGACATGGCAATGATGCAGACAGAACAAGATCTTCTTTGATGGAAACTCTATGAAATCCTTGCTGCACGCTATCGAAATGATTGAGCACGACTTGTGTTGCACCTGGTACATAGACCTCTCCAACTACAACAAATTGAGAACCCTTGTCTACCTCAATTGCTAACCGACACTCGTGTGATCCCTGATGACATTAAAATATGTGCTTAGATAATATTTGCATTAAAMAATAATTGAACAAATGGCAAGGAAATCTAATTACCTCAGGAACATGCAACTCACTAATAGGATGGACATCATAATTAGTTTTTGGAGTGTTTGGTTTAAGGTGATCAGCTTGTTGAGGTTGAGAAGGTTCATGCAAGGCTTGAGAGTTAGATGGATGATGTGTGGGAGAGGGATGATCGTATTGAATATTGGCTTGTTGGTCAACATTATTCTAATCAGGCCATGAAACTTTGTAAGGTTCCACTTCAGGTTGGTTCTCTTGGAAAACACGATTTATAGTGCCATCATTCACTTGCTTCTCATGACCACCTAAACTGCTCAATAATAGCTTGGTGAAGTGTCCCCCTATGTTTCTTTGTGAAGCAAAACCATTACAAAGAGCACTGTTTGGTTGGTTAGAGACTTGGCCACTCATATCGACATTGAAGTCGTTGCCTAGCAAACCACCACAAGCTAAACTGAATTGTTTCAGTTGATCTTGGTTTAAAGTCCCCATCATGAAAGGAATTCATCACTCTCTAATTACTTTTCATCAAATCAAGCTCCGACTTTAAAGCCTTTATTTCAGCACGGGAATTTGAAGTGTGTGTGTATGTTCAATCCAAAGTATTCCCGATTTGTTATACCGATCCAATAGCCTTAACACGCCACCATGCTCTGCTTTTCAAGTGCTTTAGCTAATATGTCTTCACGTGGATTGGTAATTTCGATTTCACCCTTATCAACTTGAACTTGCAATTGATACTAGCAATAAAAACCATTAAAGTGAGGCCATATATAAATGAGATAAATTATTTAAGAAAAAGATGTTATCATAATTGTCTTACAATTGCCTTTGCAACTTGTTCGTCTAGTGGATTATCAAACTTGAGTACACCATTTTCTTCACGTGAATGTGCTCGAATCCAGTCAAAACTGTTGAGGAATATGGTCAACATGGATCCCTTGTTCGCCAAGTTCTTTTGCCTACAACATATGACATGATATTAGGAATTACTCATAGTACACAAGTCTTAAAAGAATGTCAAAGGGTAGAATACAAGAGAGTTACTATTTCTTCTTCAAAGTATAAGTATCCACGCCGACTTCCTCGGTAGGTAGACTTATTCAACATTGACCTTTCTCGACTAGTTTCACTAATCACCTTCATTGAAAACATGATTAAAGTTAATAGCTAAATTAGAAACATTGGTGAAATGCAAAAAAATGCAGAAATCCAGAAAATATTGTTTAGAAAATCATTTGGTCTACTTTTGAGATTTTACATTCATTTTGATCTTTTATGCATTGTTTATTTTTAATTGTTTAGGTATTATTATTGATTAAACAAACTTGCTAGATTATATTTCTGAAGCTTAGATCTCAAGGTTCGATACCAAATTACTACAATGTCAATATTCTACTCCCTGTTGTTAATAGTGATATGGTTGTGGTTTTAAATAATGGACTCGTTGAGGAAAGTGATTCTCCTTCAAGGTTGCTGGATGACAATTCATCATCTTTTGTTGGACTTGTTGCAGAGCTTACCACACGGTCTAATACCAGCTTAACGCCACAATAACACATTCGATTTTCATCAGCAATTGTTCGTGCTTTATACAGAATTAATGTTTCGATAAAGACAGTTCTATGAGTTTGTGTGTAGTAGGAGATAGCATTGACAAGTTTACAGAATAATAGAAATTGAACAGAAACACTTTAGACAATTAAGTTCGCGTCTCTGTGTATCAACACAGTTGGCATTAATTTACAGTGAAGTTTTGGCCTCAAGTATACCATTAGAGTTAGTTTTATTTGTTCACGATTGATTTGTTCAGTAGTGGTTCTGACTCATGAATCATGATCATCTCTATTTTGTGAATTCCAGGCCCTTTAAAACCCTCCGTATCAAGTTGTAGTGGCTTATGTGGTTGTGTACTATGTGTCTGTGTCAATGGTAGTCTTCTACTGGGGACTGCAATTTGTGTTTCACAATATATGATGTTTTAAAACGGAGGGTTATAGGTAGGTGTTTCTTTATCCGAGATTAATAGCTGATTGCAGTTGAAAAACTGATTATGATTTTTATTTATTTTTTTGCAGATATGATTATTCAGGGTATGGATAGTCAACAGGACTGTGGTTGATTTTGAAGCAAGGATTCAGCTAGTGAGTACATACGATACTTTGTTTATTTATTCTCCAAGTCAGTTCATTACGACATTACATTTACCTACCTAATGACAGATGATACTTTCCCCATAACAAGATAAGTGCTACAAATGCGTATTATTTATAATCACAATGCTGAACTACAACGGATGTTTCTAAATTATTTCTCTCCTCATCCCATGGCCTCCTTTTTCTTTTCTTCTTCTCTCCTATTCCTTGGTCTACATGCAAACCAACTAGGTTGCAATTAGTTTAAAAACAAGGAAGTATACTAACGAGAGTTCATAGACTCTTAGGGAAAACAATAATCTCCAAGTGACTAAAGCCATAATGATAAAAAAAATCAATTAAGCTGGGCTATCTACAAGGCTACAAAAGAAACTGAAATGCACAAAGAAAATCACAAATGCAAATAGCCTTTTTTCATTTGATTTTAGAAAAGAAAAAAAAAACAAAAAAACTATAATATCAATATCAGCATTACAAGAAATAGATAGTTAAACCCTCACCACATCACAGTACGTACCTTGTACAAGCCCTTGAAAATAACAGTCGACAAAATTGCCAAAAAGAAAAATGCAGAGCACTTTGTGTACGCACCTTGAATTTTTCATCGGTATACATTTCCTTAAATTTGTTCCAAGTTGCTTGATTTATGAAGGGGTATTTCCATGGTGGTCTCTTTCTCAACTTGCCAGACTTCTTATGATACAACCATCGTTGTCTAAGTCGAGTCTTAAAAGCTATCCATCGCTCATTAGCTTGACCCAAGATCCATTTTCTTCGAGATTTTAGTACTACAAACCCCTTCTGCAAAATACGAAAAAGAATATATAGCATAAATAGAGAAGTACATTAAGTGTTGTATTTTTCAAAGTATTGTTAGTTGCGTATATCATTACCATAAAGAGATCATACAATTCATCCAGGAGTTGTTTCGGGAGATCTTTCCACGTTCTGTATGCAATGTTGACTCGCTCCCTAGCAACTACACCGACATAGGTAGAAAAAGTGTCTCTATGCTTACCACATGGTACCTTGCGAATGGAATGCCATTCCAAGGCAATTGTTTCCCCAGATTAAATGAACTTCCCCACTTGTGCAAGAACAGTCCAACCCCTCTCACATTCACGCCTACTTTCTTCAACATTAGAGTCATCGAAATCTTCAGTGCTCGCATCATCCTCATCCTCACCCTGTAACTCCGTTGCTTGCTTCCTCTTTGGTGCCATGAAACTAAAAGGGAGTAAATTAATCATTAGCTAACAACACAAATGCATTCAGGGGCTAACAAACTAGAAGAAAGAAGCGGGAATAAGTGCATAAATCACTTTAATCAAAATTACTCAGTCCATAAATCATAATTTAAAGTTAGTTTATTGTGATTGAAATCACATATAAGAGCTACGATAATAAGCATAAACAAGACAGAATACACGTTCTCAATTTGCTTTCAAAACTTCATTATAATTTTAATCTCAAATCATATTTGAATAATCAAAATTTTAGATTTAGACAAAAATTAATGTTGAATAATTAGAATTGCAGTATAATTTCAGAAAGCACACTATCATACATCAGTTTCAATTTGAGATTAATAGCACCATAAACTACACCCAAAGAGACTAAAATTAGTAGCCAAGTACTACTCACAACACTAGCAAAAACAACATTACAGTAGCAATAAATTAAATTAGGGAAAATTAAGAGAAGACTATTCTACCTAAATTCGAAATATTTGAATGTGATCTCAATTTGTTATTTCTTTTGAAGACGTCGACGTTTACGTTCGTGAGAAGTTTCTTTGCCTTCGTCATCAACAAAAGTACCTTCGGTGTGGTCAACACGTACATATATGAATGAATCATCAATCATTTGATTAACTATAGGATGAACTTGTAGCACCTTTCTAGTAACCTCATCCTCGATTTCAACATCATCATCATCATCAACAACAACAACAACAACATCTTCATCATCAGAATCGTCGTTGTCATTACGAGGCCTGGAGTTATAACAACTAACCTTTTCTTATTGCAAGGATCAGTCATGTAAAATACTTGTTTTGCTTGACTTGATAGTATGAACGGATCTTCCTTATGACCCAACTTATCAAAGTTAACCAAAGTAGTGCTCCCTAGTTTATCATAAGTGACACCATTATTGTTTTCGACTTAATTACATCCAAAAATTTGTACGGAGAAACCGTTGTAATGCAACTCAAATATTTCTTCAATAATTCCATAGTATTGCATTTTACTGAAGAGAGGTCTTTTATCTTTCGCGCTAGCAAAGTGCATAGCTTCAGCTTCCAAAGTCACCCCACTATTTTGCATAGTACTTACTTCATCTTGAGTCCCAGTGTAGAATGTGTAGCCATTACACACATATCCTGAATAAAAAGAAGCATTAAAGCTCGGTCCATAAGCTAAGCTCTTCAGTCGATTGGATATAGCAATTGGTTCATCATTATGAGTCTGGCTTGTCACTTCATTTTTTAACCATGTGTAGAATGTTTTGTTGTGTTCACTAAGTATTACTCGCTCAATTGCCTTTGGATGTTGCTGTCGCAAGTAAGCCAAGTGTATTGAATATAAGGTTCAACTTCTGGTTCATTTAAAAGGACATATGTGTGCGCCATCCACCAATGCTCAAATGATATGTCAAGCCGCTTGTGACCTATGGTCCCATGTCCTTCTAATTTCCCACTATGCCGCGATTTAGGGAGCCCAATTGCCTTCACATTACCAAGGAATTCACTACTGAATCTAGCAGCCTCTTCAAAATATACTCTCTCCGTAATGCATCCTTCAGCTCGAAAAGGATTCTTCACATATTCTTTGTATGTCTTCATTTGTTTTTCAAAGGAATATTGATTTCTCAAGTACACGGGGCCACAAAATCTAATCTCCCTTACCAGATGAATTGTCAAGTAAATCATAATATCAAAAAATGATGGGGGAAAGTACATCTCTAATTGACATAGAATGACAACAATCTCATCTTCAAGAAATTTCAACTCCTTAGGATCAATGACTTTACTATATAAAGAATTGAAGAAAGAGCACAATCGAATAATGGCAGATCGAACAATTTTGAGTAAAATTGAACGAATAGCCACTTTCAACAAGTACTGCATCAAAATATGACAATCATGAGACTTTAGACCCACAAGTTTTAGATTGTCCATAGATACAAGGTTCTTGATGTTTGATGAAAAACCCTCGGGAACTTTCACACCCGCTAAACCTTCACAAAACTCTTTCTTCTCTTTTCTTAAAAGAGTAGAAGCTGCTGGAGGAAGATATTTTCTTCCATTCTTCTCCACTGCATGGAGTTCATTTTTTATCCCCATACTCTTTAAGTCATCTCCGACATGTTCAACATTGTACCAATTAAGCTATCAAATACATTTTTCTCAATGTGCATAACATCCAAACAATTTCTAACAAATAAATCTTTCCAGTAAGGCAAGCGCCAAAATATTGAACATTTCTTGTATCCTTGAGAAGAAAGAGTAGATTTACGCTTTTTCCCAAAGGTTGTTTGAATGTCTTTAACCTTTTCAAACACCTCCTCACCGGTCAGAACTTTCGGGCGTTCTCCAAATTCTTGGGTCCCGTCAAAGGCTTTCTTCATCTTACGATATGGATGATCCATTGGCAGCCAACAGCGATGTTTGCAGTAGATCGTTTTTCTAGATGTCGGCAAAAAGAAGCCTTTCATACCATCCTCGCATATGGGACAAGCTGTTTTCCTTCTCATAGTATATCCTGACAGATTACCATATGCACAATAATCTTGGATGGTGCAAAATAGCAATGCTCTTAAATTAAACATCTCCTTTCGATGTGCATGATATGTCTGAACACCTTCTTCCCATAGCAAAATCAGATCATCAATTAAAGGACCGAGGTACACATCAATGTCATTTCCCGGTTGCTTCGGCCCAGATATCAACAAGGAAAGCATCATATACTTCCTTTTCATGCACAATGAAGGGGGTAGATTGTAAGTGACAAAAATAACAGGCCAAGTACTATGAGTGCTACTAAGAGAAGCATGTGGATTCATACCATCAGTTGATAGAGCAAGGCGTAAATTCCGCTCTTCTTTGCATTGTGCGAATTTATCATTAAGAAACCTCTATTGTGGGGAGTCGGCTAGATGTCGAAGTTTACCATCTTTTTTTCAACCTTTTAAATTCCATGTCAACTTCTCAGCATCCTTTGCAC
Source organism: Bassia scoparia (assembly GCA_008642245.1). NCBI lineage: Eukaryota > Viridiplantae > Streptophyta > Magnoliopsida > Caryophyllales > Amaranthaceae > Bassia > Bassia scoparia. Next base: position 31,925 of record SNQN01002730.1, on the reverse strand, counting down.
TTGAAAATAGCCTTTTAAATCTTGGAATGATTGGAAATTACCATAGCACCTTCGCAGGTATCCCCACCTTCTCCTTATACCGAGAAGAGCCGCAGATGGGGCAACTATTTAATGTATCATATTCCTTTCAATACAAGATGTAATCTTTGGGGCAAGCATGAATTTTCTCATAAGGTAATCCCATTATGGACATGGTCTTTTTTTTCCTCATATGTAGTACTTGGAAGTACATTATCCTTTGGAAGCATGTCTTTTATCAATTCAAGCAAATCAGAGAAACTCGTGTCACTCCAACCATGAGACGCCTTCAAGTTGTATAACTTAAGCACACTCGATAATCTTGTGTATTCTTCACATCCTTCATACAACGGCTTCTCCGAATCGGTTAACAATCTCTCTAATGTAGAAGGGTTATCATGGAAATTTTCCTCAACTGTATGAATCATATCATCTAACTTGTCAACATCCATATAATTCTCATCAATCACATTTTCCTCATTTGTGGAATCACACGAGGTTGGTAACTTCCTTAGTTCACCGTGACGCCACCAACAAATATATGTTTTGTCAAAATGCCATTAGTCAAGTGATTGAGTATCTCATCAACCTCTTATAAGACAAATTATGACCCTTAAAACAACGACATGCAACCTCTCGACACCTTGTTATTATTACTGCAAAATTAATAAACTCCCTTATTATATCATAATCTCGATCGCACCGTTTTGAGTTTGATATCCAACATTCGATCCATTCTAATAAACTGACCAACAATCGAAAGCCACATTAAAAACCATTGCTTCTTTAGGACTAGAAATGGGAGTGGACTGATGATTAGTTCATGTCAAACACTACGAAATGAATTGAAAAGATGATGACAATTGATACTTGCTAGATTTAATTAAGAAGTTTATACACTTCCTAGGTTTCCATAGTTAGACATAGACTTCTATTAGAAACTAGTAGTCTAACCGATTAACATAGAAGGCCAGTGACAAACCAAATCGAGAGCCCAAGCAAAAGGATAAAATAAATTGATTCATAAAAGAAAGAAAAAAAATGGTAGTTATTATAGAGTCACTTGTCAAAGTTATGGGATAAGAAACCTTTTTATAAATCAACTGATCTCTTAAACATATACATTAAAAAAACATATGTAGCCCCACCAAATCACTTTCTTTATATAAGAATTTTGTTATATGTACATCTTTCCTATTACTTTTTGGAATATTAAAACTATTGCTCAAATAAACAAACATCAAATATTTCAAGCAACAATAAATAGTTTATAATCATAATACAACAGTTGCAATAAATAAACCTCAAAACACAATCCTCATTTCTTCCATCTAACACAAAACTAAAATACAACTAGAAATGATGCTCACGTTCACCACATGTTTGATAAAAAAGCCAAATGAATCACGTAAAAGTTGGAATTCCTTTCAAACAGCAAAAAAACTGATTTATCGAATCACATAGCTTAGCTGCATTATTTCAATAATTATAATTATATATAAATATATATATATATATATATTATATATATATATATATATATATATATATATTTACGGGAATTTTCAGTAATTATATAATAAGTAAAATTCAATCGAAAAAAACTTTTAGAAAAATAATTCAATGGAAGAGAAATGTCGATTTTTCCGAATTGACATTCTTATAACTTCAAGCAAAAATTGGACCCAATACTGATATGAATTTCAACCCGAAATTCAGTTAAATGTCAATGACAAATTCGAGATGAAATTCAGTTTAATTTGTACAAAAATTCGAACTAAATTGCAAGAACTTCATATGAAAATCGGCCTTTTACAGACTGCTAGAAATCACTAGAAATTAGGGCCTTTTCGATTAGAAAATTAGGCTTATACAAATAGAAAATTAAGGCAATTTCGACCATGAATGTTGGGGAATTTCAAAGGGATTTCAGGCGAACGATTTCTTACCAATTAAGGACTTGAACAGGCGAGCGAGGAGTGAATTGAACAGGCGAGAGAGGCTGATTCGGGGCACCAGCAGCAGCGGCAACTCCACGCAACAGTAGCAGTAGCAAATTGACGAAAAACGAATTTGATAGAAGCAAGATTAAAGATATCGTGGAGAAATCCAAAAGGATTTGAAAGAATTGGAAAAATTCAAAAATTGAAAGCATAAAGAAGAAAGAGTCAGGAAGATAGATCGATGTAGTGGAGGGTCAGGGTAGGAGTGCAGGAGTAAAGAACGACAAATATAGACCAAAAAAAATTTTAAAAAACCCAAAGAAGTCGGTTTGTCAGTGCCAACGGGTTCTTCTATAAAATAGAGGGACCCACCAATAAAAGAGTCACAAGCAAAGAAACTTGTTTTTAGTAACCGGCCTTCTATACTGCACTAAGAGATCGGTGACAATATAAAACCGGTTTCTTATGTTAATAAACCGGTTATCTAATATGAACGGTCTCTTAAAAGTGGTATTTTATCCAAATTTTGTAGTAGTGACACTTGGGTGTTAGTTAATTTGCCTAAGGGCAGGAGGACTATTAGTTGCAAATGGATCTTTCGCAAGAAGGATGAACTGAATGCCAAAGTTTGGTACAAAGCAAGGCTTGTAGTGAAGGGTTTCTCGCAAAAGGAGAGCATTGATTTCCACGAGATCTTTGCTCCGGTGGTGAAGATGACTTCGATAAGGATCTTACTTGGGATCGTGACTTCAGATAATATGTTCCTTGAGCAAAAGGATGTGAAGACGACATTCTTACATGGTGATTTGGATGAAGAGATCTACATGAAGCAACCGGAAAGGTTTCAAGCTTCGGCAGTGAAGACTTGGTGTGCAAGCTGAAACGGAGTCTCTATGGGTTGAAGCAAGGTCCGAGGCAATGGTACAAGAAGTTTGATAGTTTAATGCTAAGCAATGGATTTGTGAGAACAAATGGTGATCATTCTTGTTATTTCGAAAGGTACGTAGATGGGTGTATCTACTTGCTTTTGTACGTTGATGACATGCTTATTGCGGGTACTAGAATGGATCTTATCAATGACTTGAAAGGAAAATTGTCTTTCAGATTTGGGTGAAGCTAAGCAAATACTTGGCATGAGAATTTCTATGGATTTTTTAAAGGGTACTTTGATGTTGTCCTAAGAGCAATATGTCAAGAAGGTGCTTCGGCGGTTCAACATGCTAGTTGCCAAGCCTCGACTCTCTCCTCTTTCATCAAATATCAAATTGAGCACGGAGGATTGCCCTAAGACAAAGGAAGGATGACCATTTTTCCTTTTTCTTCGGCCGTTGGGAGCATGATGTATGCAATGGTATGCACAAGACCCGACATTGCCCATGCAATAAGAGTTGTGAGAAGATTTATGTCAAATCCGGGTGAGAAGCATTAAGAAGTTGTCAAATAGATCTTGAGGTATCTCAAAGGTACTTCAAGTATGGGTCTTTGCTACTAGGGGAATGGTGTTATTCTTGAAGGTTTTGTTGATGCTGACTTTGGGGGATGCTATGATTCGAGCAAGAGCACTTCGAGATATGTGTTCACCCTTGGCGGGACAACCATTAGTTGGTTAAACATGCTGCAGAAGTATGTCTCCATGTCTASGACTGAAGCTGAATGTGTTGCTATATCACAAGCGGGTAAGGAGCACTAGTAGAAAAAAGCAAATTTGCTGCATATTTAGTGATTTGTAGCAAATAATATCATTTTGGGCCTAAAAACGAATTTGAGGCACATATTTGCTGCATTTGTATTTTTAACTGCAYCAAATGAGCTATTAAATGTCATTTGCTGTGTTTTATTATAACATCTGCAGCAAATAATGAGAAGGAAATTTGGACGCTCAATATATTTCATTTTCATATTTTCATTTTGATTCTCATACCCAAATAAAACTCCACGACATTTCTCACTCTTCATTCGTCTCTTCCACGATTCCACCATGGTAAACCCTAAACCCTAAACCCTCATCCCTCATCTCTTCCCACTGCACTCAACTCAGCCTCCTCCGCCGCATTTGAAGACCGCCATGACCGCTGCCTCTCTTTCTAGTCTCCTTAATTTGCCACATTGCATCTACTGCAGCAAGTCGATTAGTAGCTTATTTCCTCTGCTACAAGTCAACAGCATCTCCTCGCCACCGCCGTGTATTTCCTCTCAGCCACCGCTACGTATTCGCCCTCATCCACCGCCGTACATCTCCTCTTCATTGCTGCTCGCGACAATAGCCACCGCTTGTGAATTTTGATTTAGGTATTCATGACCTATCTTCGATTTCGTTATGTACTCCTTTGAGCATTTCAATTTCTAAGTTTTAGGTTTTTCAGATTTGTGTTTTTATATTGAATATGCTTTAATTTACAATTATATTTTTGAGTGCTTCTGTAATAGCCTGACACGTGACTTGCACGTTGTCTGTTAGTTGTTGTTAGTTGTTAATAGTTTGTTAGTTTGTTATTAGCTACTGTAGCAACTACTGCAATTAATACTTGCTTCTTTGGATTGATCAGTATATAAGATCATCCTTTCTTCTGTATTAAAGCATGATAATAATAATACTTCCTTCCTCCAGTTTTCTCTCTCAAAATCACATATTGGGTTGCCCCAAATATCTTCATTTTCTTTTTCTTCGTTTTTGCTTGATACTCTGTTTCAGTGAGATTTTCTTCTTGAAATTAAGCACTGTTAACAGGATTTAGCAACCTGTTACAATGGTATCAGAGCAAAATGCCACAAATCCGCCATAATCAAACATACTCAACTTCGATTTTGCTGGTGTGATTGTTAGCCAAATGCGATTTCTTTGAAAAATACGATTGATTCCAGAAATTTCTAGAAAATCTTCAATTTTAGGCAGCTCAGGTGTTGATAGAGTTCTTTGAGAAATTCTTGGGTGCTTAATCATCAATTCTTGTCAATGGTAAGCTGGCTCCTACGGTTACTAGGAGGTAGCAGCAATGGAAGCTCAATTACATTCCCTTGAGAGAAACTTGAAGGCTGCACAAGTTGAAATCAAGAATTTCAGAATAATTTCTTAGGATGATTTCAGGATTGGGTGCAAGATTCAGAGCTGCCAGATGAGAATGAAGAAGCAAAACCCAGTCTGAAACCCTCAAAGCCATCAGCAGCATCATCCTAGAATGTTGGGGTTATGTTCTAAACTAGAGTTTCCTAAGTTTGATGGTAGCAATGTTAGAAATGTGGGTGAAGAAATGCAAATAAGTACTTACTTTTGTGTCAAATTGTGAAGAACAAAGGTTGATTTGGCTGTTTTGAACATGGTAGAAGGCTGAACACTGGATGTCTAGTTACATGTCTAATAGACACCATGTTGAATGGACTGATTGTGTTGGATGTATCTGCTAGGTTTAAAGATATATAGGGCAAAATGTTGTTGAAAGTTAATAATTCAGCAGACAATCTAGCAGTCTTGAGGCATATATTGATGAATTTGAGCATGAAATCAGTCTTTTGTTGCAACAAGGACATTTCTTACCTGATTCCTACTTGTTGGATAGCTTTATAGCTGGCCTTGAAAACCCTCTCTAAAACCCTTTGCTAGAGCTTTTAAGCCCACTTCCATTTCTTCTGCAGTGGAGTATGCTAGACTCCAGAAGTCTTCAAGCTACCTACATTAATCCAGACTTCCTACTCACCATGTCACAGACCCTCTTTCAAGAATCTTGCTCTTCTGCTTCAGATACCAATACCCAATCTGCCTCCCAATTCTTCCTTCAAAACCACCAAGTTTTTCCTCAACCCCAGACCTAATCAATTGTCACCTCTAATCCTTCATTTTCATCTTCCAATTCCAATTCCAATTCTTCAATTGCAAGACCTCAAGTTTATTTGACTGCTGCCCAAGGAGGAAAAAAACAACTGAAGGTCTTTGTTACTTTTGTGCTCAGCCTTATGGCAGAAAACATGTATGTCAGCTCAAGCAGACTCAGTTGTACTGTGAGATACTTGGGGAAATGAAGATTGAGAATTTGGATGATGAGTGTGGAGGAACAAGCTGACTTGATATTACCTGAGGTGGAACCATGTATTTCAATAAATGCCTTGTGTGGAAATCATGGTTTTCAGACCATGAGAGTAAATGGGAAGATCTAAAGGGGAATTGTTGATATTTTAATAGATTCTGGGAGCACTCACAATTTTGTGGACTTAGGTTTGGACAAAAAGCTAGGGTTAAGTCTGGAAAATATTTCACCTCAAGCTGTGTAGTGGCAGATGGAACCACTTGCTTGTCAGCATGTCTATAGGAGTTTTGAGTGGGAGATGCATGGTGCAAGGTTCTATCTGATGTGTTGATGATTCCCTTAGGAGGATGTGACATGGTGCTAGGGTTCAATGGCTTAGTGAGTTGTGGTACTGTGAAGTGGGATTTCAGGAGATGGTGATGGAGTTTGATTTTCAAGGGAGACCACTATGTATTAAAAGGGATACCTCCTAAATCCACAAAGGTAAATAACCAAGTTTCTGCAAAAACCATGGAAAATAGCAATCAGCTTTTCTTTATGCAACTCATTAAACCCTAGTAACCTTGACCCTCAAATTGCCAATTTGCAAGTAGAACCTCAAGCCACCCCTGATTGTATTTCTTCATTACTCCTTCAATACAAATCCATCTTTGAGCAGGCCAAAATCATTACACCAACTAGAGGTATCTATGACCACAGAATTCCACTTGAGTTTTGGTGCAACCCATCAACATCAGACCTTATAGGTAGTCCTTTGAAACAAAGGGACATTATTGAGAGATTGGTGAATGAAATGTGGAACAAGGAATTATCAAAGACAGTTGCAGCCCATTTGCTTCTCTGTGGTGCTAGTAGGTAAGAAGGATGGGCCTGGAGGTTGTGTGTGGATTACAGAGAATTGAATAGAAAGACTATTAAGGATAGTTTCCAATCCCAGTTGTTAGAGAGCTGATAGATGAGCTGGCTGGTGCAACTACTTCTCAAAATTGATCTAAGGTCAGGGTATCATCAGTTGAGAATTCATGACCTATGAGTACAAGACAGCTTTTAAGACTAATTGACACTTTGAGTTCTTGGTTGATGCCTTTTGGCCTCACTAATGCCCTGCATCTTTTCAAGCATGGATGAATCATGTCTTTAAGGATCTGCTCAGAAATGTGTCTTAGTCTTCTTGATGACATTTTAGTGTACAGTCCTTCATTGGTGCGCATAGGGAACACTTGGAATTGTTTTTCAGCTCATGCTTCAACACAAATTGTATGCCAAGGAGAGGCAAGTGTACTTTTGGGGCATCCAGGGTAGATACCTTGGACATTTCATAACTGTCATGGTGTGGAAACTGACCCAGAGCATAGTGCTGCAGTAAAGGCTTGGTCAGGTAACCTTCAGTATGTCAAGGAACTCAAAGTTCTGAGGTTGCTGGTTACATATAGGAGGTTTGTCAGGCACTTATGCCTGGATAGTAAGGCCTTTGAGCTCATTACTGAGAAAAGGGGAGTTTTCATGTCCTCTGAGGCTCAAGAAGCTTTCTAAGTTGAAGAAGCCTCTATGCTCAGCTCCTGTTTAGGCAGTACTGATTTTTGCTAAGGAAGTTTTGTGATTGAAACTGATGCAAGTTGCTACTGGAATTGGCTGCTGTGTTGGTACAAGAAAAATCATCCTTTGGCTTTCTTAAGTAAGACACTAGGTCCAAGATGGCAAAATTTGTCTGTTTATGAGAAAGAGTTGTTAGCTGTGGTTACTGCAGTGCAGAAATGGGAGCAGTATTTGTCTGGGAGTAGGTTTCTCATCAGAACAGATCAGAAGAGTCTAAAGTGGCTGCTTCAACAAAAGATCTCAACTCCATTCCAGCAATTTTGGCTATCTAAGRTGATGGGYTTTGATTATGCAATAGAATATAGGAGTGGGGCAGGAAARCATGCAGCAGATGCCCTCTCTAGGGTGACAAGCAGTGKAATTCTTTGCTTGGCTCTTTCAGTGTTGGATTCCAATTTAAACCAACTGATCAAAAATAGTTATCAATTGGATTTGAATTTCAGTCACCTATATTCAAAATTGCAGCAGGGAGAAGCTGATAATTCATTCACTTTGCAAGATGGGTTGATCAGGAAGCAAGGTAGAATTTTGGTTGGGCCTGATGATTCTCTCAAAAATTCAATTCTCACCTGGCTTCATACTTCTCCTCAGGGAGGCCATTCTGGGAGGGATGGCACTTTACAAAGAATCAAGGGGTTATTCTATTGGAAGGGGATGACAACTTTTGTTACCCAATTTGTCAGAAACTGTGTGGTYTGTCAAGCCAATAAGCATGAAACTACAYCTTCTCCTGGTTTGCTACAYCCCTTGCCCTTACCATCTGAAGTATGGATAGATATTTCCATGGACTTCATCACTGGTTTGCCTGTGTCACAGGGAAAAAGTGTAATTTTGGTGGTGGTGGACAGGTTAAGCAAGTATGCACATTTCATGGCTTTATCCCACCCATATACAGCCATAGATGTGGCTCAAGCCTACCTGGACAATGTGTTCAAATTGCATGGGTGGCCTAGATCTATTGTGAGTGACAGGGATTCAGTTTTCCTAAGTAATTTCTGGAAAGGGTTGTTTACAATTCAAGGAGCAGAAATGCTATTGTCATCAGCTTACCACCCTCAGACTGATGGACAAACTGAGGTGGTTAATAAGTGCCTTGAAATATATCTCAGGTGTGTGTGTGGAGAGAATTCCAAGGAATGGAGTAAGTGGCTGCCATTGGCTGAATGGTGGTATAATACTAATTTTCATACATCAGCCCAAGTGACACCCTATGAAGTAGTCTACAACCAGCCTCCACCATTGCATTTACCATATTTGCCTGGAGAATCAAGGGTGGAAAGTGTGGATAGGTCTCTGCAGAGAAGGGAGGAGATGATTAAACTTCTGCATTTTCACCTGAGGAGAGCTCAAAATCGCATGAAACTCCAGGCTGATAAGAAGAGAACTGATAGAAGCTTTAATGTTGGTCAGTGGGTTTGGTTGAAGCTTCATCCATACAGGCAGATGACTATGAGGAGAGCTCCTAATGAGAAGCTATCAGCCAGGTTTTATGGGCCCTATCAAGTGGAAGAAAGGATAGGAGAGACAACATACAAGCTCAGGTTGCCTGAATCAGCTCAGATTCATGCCACCTTCCATGTTTCTCAGCTTAAGCCATTCAGAGGAAACCTACCAGCAATTACTCACATCCCAGCTTGGATGCATCACATGGATTCCTCTGCTACAGTTTCACCTATGGCTATCTTAAGCAGGAGGGTGGTCAAACATCATAATAATGCAGTTGTCCAATTCTTGGTCCAGTGGGAAGGATGTCCTATTTCTGAAGCAACATGGGAAAATGCTGCAGATTTTGAGCTTAGGTTTCCTCAATTTCCTACTGGCATCATCCAATCTTGAGGGCAAGATTGTTCTTTAAGGGGGATGGAATGTAATAGCCTGACACGTGACTTGCACGTTGTCTGTTAGTTGTTGTTAGTTGTTAATAGTTTGTTAGTTTGTTATTAGCTACTGTAGCAACTAACTGCCAATTAATACTTGCTTCTTTGGATTGATCAGTATATAAGATCATCCTTTCTTCTGTATTAAAGCATGAATAATAATAATACTTCCTTCCTCCAGTTTTCTCTCTCAAAATCACATATTGGGGTTGCCCCAAATATCTTTCATTTTCTTTTTCCTTCGTTTTCTTGCTTGATACTCTGTTTCAGTGAGATTTTCTTCTTGAAATTAAGCACTGTATAACAGGATTTAGCAACCTGTTACAGCTTCAGCTTAATTTTCTTTAATTTTATCTCTAATTTTCAGTTTTGAATCTTCTATTTTGTCATGTCGATTGAATTAGTTCTTAATTATGATGTATAATAAGTTTTAACCTTTAAAAATAAGGTTAAAAAATCCTTTAAAAATAAGTCTAATAGCATTTACAAGAGGAAAAAAATAATAGATTTATTTATTTAGGTGATGGATATCATTTGGAATTGTTTGCTAATAATTTATTTAAGATTAGAATGTGGTAGTGATTATCAAAATGATTTAGTTGGCATATTGAATTAATGCTGCTTACACGTTTGATTAGTCGAAGTGACCTAGTGTAGTCGTATTCCCTACTTGGACAGCTGCTATTGTTCCTTCTGTGATAATCAACTACAACTCAGTGATAAAAATCGTCGTTTTTGTACAAATTAAAGGTTCCTTTCAACCCTTGAATTTGATTATACCTACTTAAACTGATGGATTCGACTAGGAAATGAATTCAAAAGCTGAATCGAACAAGTTGTAAAATCTTGGGACAAGTGTGCCTTGATGGTATATGAACTACTTGAATTAGTGAACTTGATAAGGGCCACTTTCAATCAGTGTGCATGAATTTGAATAATTGAGGCTATTAAGCTATAGATCCATCATGATGCCTTACCTCTTTAGATAAGATGTATGTTACTAATTTTTTTTCGTGTTTAGTTTGTCGTGACTCCATTCGAGTTCTATCTAAGGAGACTTATTTTTCGAGTTTGATCTCTGTAATATTTCTTTAAACTGCCCTTTTTCTGTTCTTATTTCGTTCCCTCCCTTACACTTCAATTCCTTAGCATACGAGGTCAATAAGCAAAAATGATTGAACAAAGATTCAATGAAATGTTCCCTTCAAAAAAGAAGATTCAATGAAAAAAACACAAGCATGAGTACATTAAGTAAGAATATCTAGTCATCCTACACTAGAAAGTAGAGTGCAGAGTTGGGCAAGGTAGTGTTGTGAATGTGTGATGTATAGTATATAGTTATACGATATGCTGCATGCATTATAGCTTTATTGACCACCCAAGCGATTTGATTTAAGTCTACTTTCCATCAAAAACCTCAAGTCTATTTTCCATTGTCTACATGGCTATAAGCCTATAATGAACAAATTCAAGAAATTTTTTAGGTTAGTGGTCAAAGGCATCTATTTTTCTTTATGAATTATGTACCAGCTATAAATACCATATTTAATTTTTTTTGAATTTTTTAATTGATGAAATGTAGTACTGCGGAGTCCGTACTATATATGTTTGTTTGATCATGTTGTTATGCCTGTAATTTGTTGATATCTTCACCTGTTGACTCATTTTTGGACAATGGATGAGATTTGACTTCTTAATCTTCAGGATGATTGGGGAGAAATTGTGATTTATGTTAGTGCAGGGTTAGGTTTGATTCAAAATTTTGGATTTAAATGGATGCTTGAGCTTGCATGTGATTTTAATTGCTGAGGAAATAAAGCTTAGTGCAGTTTTGCCACCCCCTTCTTTGTATTGGTTGGGGTGGTGGATGGGTAGTGTTTGGTGTCCAAGGAAACATCAAATGTGGCATATTTTGTTGATTTTGATTGAATACGCTTAATGCATGACAGCGTTGTCATGTGTTATAGGTGCATATGATCACATGTATAGCATTCGGGTTGAGCTTCCATTTCGCCTACTTGGGTACATATGATACAATGTATATAGTCTTGGAACGCCTACCTTTTTTATCACTACACTGAAATAATAGGTTTTTGAGTTTTTCCTAAATCTTATTTTTATCTTTATATCCTGAAATGAGCTRAATTGGAGTAGTATTTTATCTGTTTGGCGACYAGAATTTTTGCTGAAGTTAGGTGTGTGGCAATTGGCAAGAATGATCGACATTATAAGGTGTTCAGACCATCTTGTGTGTGTAAATTGTAATTAAGTAATGCGGTCTTTAGGTTTGTGTTCTTTTGTTGAGTCTGGTCTGAACATGTTAAAAAGTTTATAGTGTAATCGTGTAGCTCTGCTGTCAGTGCAGCAAAAGAGGCAACCTGTCTTGTCTCATATTTGGTTCCTTTGGGTGTTTGTAGTTTATTAATGTGTAATAAATTTTGCCTTACTTCTTAGCTTCTGATTCTGCTTCACAAGTTCTGTCTTTTTCTTATCAAAGCCTCCTCTCTAAACTAGTAATTAGTGATGTCAAATAGCTAAAGGGTTTAATACAATGACAATTCTTTATTTGCTGATTTTAGGAAACTACACTAGTAATGGTTTTCTAAGAGTCACATGCAATGGGGGCTTGAATCAAATGCGTGTTGCGGTTTGTGTTCTTGCTTTGTTTTTCATTTAATGTACTTATTTTCAGAGTAAAATTTGTCATATTTGGTTTACATATTTCAAATATGTGACATGGTGTTTGTATTTTTTTATCCAATTTCATCCAATTTATCCAACATACAATTCTAGAATTCAAATTGTTTTATTTCTCAACTCAATAAATGTGTTGCTTCGCTTACTACTTGACTTTTGCTTAAATTTTTTCTTATTGCTTACTACTTTACAGTTCTAGACAATTTCATTGTGTTTGTATTTTTTATTAGGTGTATAACTCACAGAGAGATGGATCATTTACCAATCAAGAGATTCATGAGATATGTGAAATATGGGCGCTTATTTGATACAAGCAATTGGAACGAAGAAGTGGTTTTCATCTATTTTTTTGCGAGAAACAATTGAATGTGTATGAAGTTATATGATAATTGTTGATTTTTGGTTGTTGGGTATAGAACTATGAGAGTTGGAGATTACATGTTGGATTTGGTTATGTATGAATATATTTTGTAACTCTATACAGGTTTTTGGATTAATCAATATATAAAGGAGACTCTGTTGAAATTTCGTCTTGCTTTTAAATTTAATTTTTATATAATTGTTATCTATTTTTTGTGCAATTTTTTTAAAAATAAAAAGAATTAAATTCGCTGCGGTTCTTGTAAAAGTGCAAGCAATACAGATCTTATTTTGCTGTTGTTAACGTAGTTTATAATGACTCAAATAAGGACTATTATTTGCTGCACTTGAACCTATAAAAACCAGCAAAAATAACATTTTTATTTGCTGCAGTTTACTTAGTAAAACCGCAACAAATAACGATCTTATTTGCTGCATATAAAAAACCATAGCAAATGTGGAAAATGGTATTTGCTGCTCTGCATTTGCTGGGGTTTATAATGCAGCAAATAAGGCTTTTACAACCACAACAAATTTGAACTTTTTCTACTAGTGGAGGTCGAATGGTTGAAGGGGTTCCTCGAAGAGTTCGGACATCAACAGGATGGATGTGTTTGTATAATGATAGCCAAAGTGCCTTGCGATTGGCTAACAATTCGTATTTCACTATCGGACCAAACACATCAAGCGGCGTTATCATTATACTAGGAGTCTAATGGGATGATGGCACGATGAGTTTGAAGAAGATTGTTGGGGCTAAGAATCCCGCACGGATATGCTCACTAAGTTGTGCCTAGTAGAAATTGCGGTTAGGCGAACCTCAATTGGTCTAATTCACTAAGTTTTGAGTTGCTTGTTCTTTGATCGTCTTTCTGATGATGATAGTTGTGTATATGTTTTTGTACAGTATAGGTGATGTTTGTTTTCTTTGCTCATTCAAGCCTTTCCCAAGGGGGAGCTTGAAAGTTTGATGTGGTTGGAGTAAAGATAGAAAGGAGGAGAAAGGTGCAACAGCAGGAGCGCTTGGCTTGTCGTGTCGTGTCAAGGCGCTGGCCGCGCCTATAGCCAGGAAGCAGCATAGCAGTGCAGCTGGATGGCACGGGCGTGCTGTTGGCTGCGGTTTGGCTTCAATTCCTGGCCTAGTGACGCGGGCTCGCTTCCCGCGCGCACCCGTATGGTAAATCTCTGTTTTAGCAATTTTAGCGGTTGGTACTATAAATACCATTCATTTTCTTTCTCTCTATACAATTACAACACAATTACTTATCAAAATACAAACTCTCTCTAAACCTCAAAACTCATGTTTAAGCATAGATTTAAAGTGTGAGCTTTGCATTGTATGCAATTGGAGCTTGTGTATTTCGTAGTTCATTCATCATCAAAATCAAAGTGCTAGTGGTGGGTTATTCTCCCAATTATTGGGGTTTCCACGGTAATTCCTCTCTTTACTCTTTATATTAGTCCTATTACTTTGGATCTTGTTGTTTGCTTGTATCTTGATAGTTGTTAGAACTTGCATTATGGATTTGCTTCAGTTATGGGTTTTGATTGTGAACTTGTATGAGCGTCCATTCGTTCATAACAGAAGTATGAGTGAAGATTTAGGCACCATTTTATCAGGTTCTATACTAAGATAGCTATGTACATAGATAAAGCATCACCGTCTTTAAGATAATATGTTTAATGCTGAAATAAAGTGTATAATTTAATTGATAACTTTGTATTGATGCAATATAACTTGGAATCTTTGTTGTTTACTACTATCCATAATATTTGGCATGTGCATTTCATTTGTTTAAAGAGTGGGATGGGGTGTAAATTGAAGAGTAAGTACTAGACATACTTCATGATTAAGAAGAAATTGAACCCAAAAACATGAATAGTAGTCTAATAAATACATTGAATATTCTGGATGCAGTAGTGTTGATCGACTGGACAATACAAGAGGGGTGTGAATTTGTATTTGAGGAACTTAAGTGACTTTCGCGGAATTAAAAAAGAAACTTAGTAAAAGAAACTCGAGCAAAGGTAGAATTTCCAAACATAGAACATTAAACCTCTCAGACAAAAACGCTACAGAGAGGAACAAAACTAATGGCCTGAGTTTCAACACAGCGACTTCCTGTCTTTTTATATACTTCATCCTAAGGATACACACACCTCTTACAATACTAATTTTTTCCCAAACGGACCCCTCGTTCCCTCAGTTTCAATCAAACGAACTTCTTGAACCCCTTGCAAACAACCCCTCTGTTGGTCACCACTCTCATCAGCTCCATTGACTATGGAAATCCCTCGGCTATGACTTTCCTACTCCAACCCCTTGCTTTAAACCAATAGTCAAAGCACTTTGCAACTCAATTTAGACTTAAGACTTGTGCACCTGGTATGAAGAATGACAAACTCTTGATTTTCTGTGCTCAAAAGTGTATTAATGATTTATTTAGAGTGATGGTATTATAGGCAATTGTCATGAGTCGTGGAAGTTCGCGCACAGCAGTAAACCCACTATTCACAACTACACCGTAAATTTGTAGGGCAAGTGCCATGGTGGAAATCCATTGCATCCAGACGTGTCACCGACTCACCACATCCAGTGTTTAAGTCTGTTAACAACCTTCCTATCTTTGCGCTCAGTTAGTTGTGCTTGAGAAAGCAAAGCTGATTGCAATCACACGATTACTCATAAAACTAACTTAACCTCATTTATTTAAGGAAAACAATTTGCAAAATACTGTGTTTTAATCCGGTTCTTTCCAAAAATCCTTTTCAAAGCATATATTTTATCAGTATTCCAAAGTATATAGTGCTATAGTTATTATAAAAGTTAAAATACTAGAATTTTAATCCTTAATGATTTTAGAAGAAGATTTTATTTTATTCCAAAACTTTTTACTAATCAATTTTTGAAGAAACTTCTTTTCATAAATCACTGGATTAATTTTTTTAATAGATTAGCTTACAAACTATATCCTAGAATACTTCTTAATCCTATGAGCTAATTCTTCATGCCTTAATGCCAAGTGTACAATAAATCTAAAGTACAATCCTAGACCTARTGTACCAAATACTCGAATGCTTGTTTTAGGCTATTGCCAAGGAACTCGAGCTTTCCAATTTGTGAGCTTCTTCCTTGAGCTCAGGTTGATGCTTCCAATAGTCCTGGGAACTTCTTCCTTCTCCMAAGGATATCCTCATCCCTTTAAGACTCCTCGGACCATCAACACCTGTAATTACAACACTCAATCACACACATCATATAACACTTATGAGTTTGCCTTTGTTGGTTTGTTGWGCCATTCATCAAAACTCTTAGGGTTCAACAAGTAGGTGAAGTTAATTATATTTATTTCTATTTTTAAATATTCCTTTATCCGCACTAGAACTTTTGATTAGTTTAATGAGTTTAATGCATTACAAGTATCTAATATTCTATTGTGTTTGAATTTTGAGTAATCATGCATGGCCGAATCTGTTGATGAACGCATTGCTTTGGATGATGGAAGTGATGTCGGGACAACGAAGACGAAGATGGCACCGCCTAAAGTTGAAAATAAGAGGAAATCTCATCTTTGGCATCACTACTGGCAAAATTGTTAGTGCTCAGTGCAAATATTGTGACAAGYTATTGTCAGCAAATATTATCAATGGCACTTCATCTTAAGAAGCATTAATGGATAGCCATAAAGGTAGAGATATTGGTAAAGTAGTGGAGTCTTGTGTGCTACAATGGGTCATTGAGGGATGATTTTACTATGGTCCATTGAGAATGCACTACCACAAGAGATAATAAGGGACCAATAGAATAGCAACAAGTGTGTGCCATCGCAAGTCAACATTGATTTAGTTTATGGCTTTTTTACAAGTTTCCTATGTTTGACTTCTTCCCTTATTTAATCTACTTAATTTGTTTTATTACTTTAAAAATAGATTTGAAAATTCGAAGGTATTTTTCAGAAATCTGAGAAACTATTTTTCAAAAATTCAAAAAAAATGTATTTCGAATTTTTTAGAAATAAATTCAATTTATTAAAAAACGTTTTATTTTCGAAGAACTTTCAGCACCCTTTATTTGTTTGTTGTGTGTTCGAATATGAATTGAGCCAAATGAAGTAAATGAGCTCTTTGAAAGAACGTACACGAAAAAGGATTATATATAGATCGAATTGTGTGAGGGAGTGGAGAATTTGTCGGATTTTTAGGAATAGTTTTGGAAATGTGGTAATGATGTGCGCGGCTCTATATCGTTGACATATGGTTGGAGTTCGGTCGCAGCAGGTTATGGAGTTTCAATCATAGGGCC
>SNQN01002729.1:28688-60083 GCA_008642245.1 Bassia scoparia | reverse complement strand
CGAAAATCGGTCGCTAAATGGTGTTAGCAACCAAAAATCGGTCGCTAATGTCGGTCGCCCGAGCATGTTTTTCTTGTTGTGTTAAGCTTTGTATACATAAGTAATAGTTTATAACCAAGTTTACCCATACTAAAACATGATTAAAATTCATTAAAACCTCAAAATTCACTTGTAATCAAATCTGAAATTTTGTTTCAAACCTTAAAAACTCAATAATCAACTTCATAAAATTGTATATATCATAAAAGAAGTATTAAACACTTCTTAATCCATAAGACATGAAATTCCCCGATTTAAAACCCTAATTTTATCATTAAATAAATCTGAAATCTTCTGTTTTAATTGGAATTATTAACACAATTCATAACATCAATAATCCTTAGAAAATCATACCCAAACAATAGTATAAGCAATTGGCTGTAAAGCTTCACAATTAAAATCTAATTAAAACATGAAATATACATGGGAAAGGAAGAAGAAAAGCAAGAAGAGAAAGGGGAAGAGGGAGGACCGGCGTCTAGTGGGTGGCAGTCCAGCAGGGGCGGCGGCCAGCAGCGGCGGCGATGGAGCAGGGACCGACGCATAACTTCTTCTTCTTCTCTCTCTCTCTCTCTCTCTCTCGTTCTTTTTTTTTTGAAAAAAATGAATGAGGCGTGAATGCGTGATAAAGGAGTAAGGGAGAGATAAAAACCCTTTTAATAATTTAGGTTAGTTAAAAAATATTTTGAATATCTTTTTTTTGGATAAATAAAATAAAATAAAGTAAAAATAGATATCATGAAATATATCCTTAGCGAAAATAATAAAAATTAACTAGAAATTAAATAAAGTGCATCGTTTTATAAAATAATTGTTTTACATTACGGGGGATTACAATCTACCCCCTTAAAAGAAGTTTCGACCCCGAAACTTGTCCCACAATCCACGATCTCTCAAGAATTTCAAGAGAAGGTGTTTGTATTGTTGTAAACTACTTGTATCACTAAAATGATTCTCCAATGACCATACTTGACATAGTTTCACACACTTTTATAGTATGTGTACTAAACAAAATCATGCCTACTAGGCCAAAGTCAAGTAACTTGAAGTAATATTTGACAAAACAGGCACAAAACATGCCAAAATCGAAGCAATAAGTAAACAAAATAGGGCAAAAGCGCGAAATTATATCGCATTCTACCCCCCTTAAAAGAAAAGAGTTACATCTCTGTAACTCACCTCAACAAAGAAAAACTCACCCAACAAAACTCAGGTTACTTTTCCAAGTTTCCTTTGTTGTTACAGTATTGCCGACTTAGTAAGACAACCAACAATGACCCAAATTGTATCGTTCTAAACCCATAAACAAGTCCAGTAATATTGAATCTCACTTCCACTCGACTCCTACATGTCAACCTTTTGGAAACGAACTCAGCTATTTCTCTTTTCATGTTTGGCCACTAATATAATTCCTTCAATTATTGTACAATTTATCTCCTCCAGAGTCCCTTGTCTCAAATCACCACAAGTTTATAAACACATACCTGCCCTTAAATATTAGACTTCCATCCTCATAATTTGAAAATTCGCTTTCAGCACCAATTTCTCACTTGTTCTTTAATTCTCTACAAAAAATCCGCAATACTTCGTTGTTCTCTAATTACATCAAGGTGTATGGCTCAATTGACATAACACTCAACTCCTCATATCACCTTTCCATTTTGTTGCATAACTTAAKTAAGCTTTGTTTGATGCATCAGTATACACCTCAAATCTTTCATGTCCATCGGGCAATGCTAGTACTGAGGCGGTTGTCAACCGATTTTTTTTGGGGTTTTGAAAGCTGACTATTCCACTGTCTATCCCACTGTAATTTGGTCTCCCTTTTTTATCAAATTGGTCATAGGTCTCACTAATTTTGAGAAGTCCTCAACAAACTTCGTAAGGTACTCAGTTAACCCCAGGATACATAAAACATCAAACAACAGTCACCTTCTTAGGCATGGACCACTCACTAACCTCTTTAACCTTTGCAGGTTCCACAGAAATAGGTTTCCAAAAAAAATGTAATGATCCAAAAACACAACTTACTCCAATTACAACTTACATTTGGAAAGAAATGGCAACAATTTATGACTTAAAAGTGTTTCTAGTCCTCAAGTTCGCAACATGTTCTCCGTCATTCCTCAAATATATCAAGATATCATCAATAAAAACAACCACAAATTTGTCTCGAGACTCACGAAGTACTCCATTCGTTAAATCCATAAAAAAAACAAAAAAAATATTATTTTACAACACAATATTTTACAATTTCTTCCTTTGTTTGACTAATTCAGTGAGATTTGAGTAGTTTAGAAAGGGCACGTTTATGTGTTTCATTCAATACTTCTTATGCTTGTTCGCATTTATTGTCCTATGTTTTAATCTAACTATGTAAATGTTTATATGGTACATAGATTATGTGACTTGCCTTTTGTTGTTGTTGTTGTTGTTGTTGTTGTTGACAAATGCTAAATGACCATGTTTCACTTTTACCAACACTTTTGTTCACCCGATTCTCGAGTTCCGAGGACGTAACTCTCTTTTAAGGGGAGTATGATGTGATAAATTTTTTTTTTTAACAAACCACTTATTTCGCGAAATAATTTTTGATACAAAATAAAGCCTTTTGATTATTCAAGATTCTAAAACAAAATTTTTGTGTCAGTTGTATTGTAAAGTCTTTTATATAATTCAAATTTAAAAATAGAGCTCTACGTAAATAATTTTCGTTCTTACATGTGGTTTTGTTTCCTTTAAAACATAAAAAAATGGCATTTGATTTAACTATCCACTCTATAGGGATGTCACCATCGAAGACTCGGACGATGAGAACGACCCTACCTTTGATGAAAAACGTTACGATGAGAAGAAGAATACACTTTCTAACGTCGTTCCATAGTCACTACTACAAAAAAAGCCTAAGAGACCGGTTGAAAAACACCAAAGAGACCACAAAACAATCGGTCTCTAGGTGAGAGGGCTCTTAGGTAAAGAGACCGATGAATTTTTGCGGTCTCTTAAACCTTTCTAAGAGACTGGTGCAAATAAAAACCAGTCTCTTTAATTCATATGTTAAGAGACCGGATTTCATCAAACACCGGTTTCTTATGTTTAAAATAATAATTTTTTTAAGCATACTAAAGAGACCGGAAATGACACATAACCGGTCTCTTTGGTTATTTTTTAAAATAAAAAAAACACGTGAGGTGGGGACCCTCCCTTGCCACGGTCCTCACCTCAGAAACAACTATCCATTAGTTTGTAAATACACAACAAATATATCCCAAAAAAAACTTGTATAAATAAATACATACATGTAATTTACACTTGTAAATAAATACATACATGTAATACATGTAATTTACACTTAGCAAATAAATTTTTACTTTGTATTTCAGACCAAAAAAATGAAAATAAAAACGAAAAAACAATTCTGAAGTGCAGAACCCTCTTCACGCATCTGCCCCGCCCACGCGTCGCCACGGCATTCCCTTCTTCAGCGTTTCCCCGCCACGTCGCCGCCACACTTGGCCACCACTGCTCCCCTTCTCCTCCAAAAAACGAATTCCTTCAAGTAACAATAAACAAAAACAAAAAAACCCAGAAATTTTTGAATCAAAAACAAAAAATTCGGAAATCTAAATTTGAAAAAAAAACCCAAAAAAAAATAAGAAAAACAAAAAAACCTAGATATATAAAAATTGAAACGTAGAATCCCCAAAAACTAAACGAGAAAAACTTAAAAACCAAAACCTTTCGAAAAAAAAAAAAACCAATCGAAAGAAAAACGAAAATGAAAAACAAAAAACCCTAGATCTATAAAAATCGAATATCGTAAATCCCCAAAACATAACGAGAAAAACATTTAAAAAACCCATTCGAAAGAAACGAAAATGAAAACAAAAAACTAGATCTATAAAAATTGAAACCGTAAAATTCCCAAAAACTAAACGAGAAAAACATTAAAAAACCCAAACCCTTTCGAAAACACAAAAAAAAAACGTAGTCGAAAAATTGATATATCAAAAAACTGAAATTCGTAAAAACTAACAAACAAAAAATTAATCGAAAAATGAACTTTATCGAAAAGAATAACAAAACCTAGATATATTAAATAATAGAAAATCAAAATAAATATGCATAAATAGATTTACCAATGAAATTTCTCTGAAAAAGAACAATAGATTGTAGATTGAACATAACGGAAATGGAATTTGATTGATAATCAAGTAAGGAGAAAGATTTAGAAGAACTTAGAGAAAGGAGGGAAGTTATATTAAAAAAAAATCAGATGAAGGGAGAAATAAGGTGTGGATGAGAGTGAATTAGGATGAAGGAGGAGATAAGTTAATTGGGAGGGTAAGAGAGGAGAGAGGAGAGAGGAGAGAGAATAGAGAAAAGAGTATATCTATATTATTAAAAGAATGTATCCCTTTGTAACCACCCTCAAACCTCACCATAATCACTCCCTCCAAAWTCACTTAACTCTCATCACTTCCCTCCAAAAGCTCCACTCCCTATATTAATCTAGGAAAAAAAACAACCTTAATAAATAAAGCAGTAACTGCACTATACAGTTAAACATAGATAAATTATCAAAATTGAAAATTTAAGAAAAAAAAAGTAGCACCGACTACTGAAAATTTATTTGAGAATATGCTGATAACTGAGAGTTACGAAAATGACAATATAACCATCTTGTAATTATAAAGAATATAAAGAAGCTAAAGCATCTTACCAAGTTTTTAATCACTTAAATTTTTCATCAGTTCTCACATAAAACATTTCTACCTGCGTCGATTTCAACAAGGTTCTCAAATCATTAGTTCTTGATTTTCGGCTTCACAAGCATCAACCTGCAAACATAAATATTGTTCACTCTATTTAGAATTACTCAGTGATGCTATCACTTMACAACTTTCAATTTGTAAAGATTAATGATGTCTTGCTTGACATTATAAGGGTTMGTCGCCTTATTGGTAATTTTCTTTTTCACATATATGAATTCGATTTAGTTTGTATCTATATATGACAAATGTACTAGCTAGATTGACTTTCTTATATTTTCGGTCATTGAATTGTGCATAGATGTGATTGGACTAATTGTATATATTTAGGCACTTTATTACATTAAAAGGGGAGATGCATGGGTTCCRAAGAGAGATGTATTGCTATGCAATACAAAGTAAGTTGTTAAATATTTRCTTTTTATTCTATATTAACTCATACACTATTTACTTAATTATTCAGCATCATACAATCAGTAGTCAATATATAATTGGTTAATATAATCTACACACTTTTTGTACCTAATAATACAAAAATATTTTTTCCTTTTAGGATGGAAGTAATGAGACTAATTTTGTGGGAGAATTTTGCTTGCACTTATGGGCAACACTTATGGGAGGAGGAACACCGAACTCATGTGCTAGTTGTATCAGGTGTATTGGTACAAGACTATTTTGGTAAGTACAATTGTTATTGGTTTATTACTTTTATGAAACTATACTGCTTTCGAGCGTCATGTGAATGAAAAGTTACTGAAATCATACAATTTCATACTACATGCTCCAAAGGAGGCAACTGAAGATATCAAGGTTGAATATGTACTACAAGTGTGTTGGGAAGAAGAAGTYAAAAACTTACATCGTCTACTCAACAACAGGAATAAAGATTAGTTGTCTTTCAGTTATGTTCTTATGATTAAACTTAGCATTTACTAATATCAAAATACATAGTTTATTTGACACTTCGTTAAATTCGCGCTTTATTAAATATTTAGATATCTATAACTAAATACTAAAACAAAATGATGCTAATGTAATGATGACATCATCCTGTCCACGTGTCAACCTCACATCGCACGGATGATGTCAGCAATAACATTTATTTTTTTTTTAAATAAAAACCTTCTAGAAACCACTTATGCACGTAACAATTTCAACCAAGGCTTTTTATATACTAAAATTTGGATTAAAAATAATATCTACATTAAAAAAATAAATCAATTAAAATTTTAAAATTTAAATTTAAATACATTTCATTATTAAATTACAAAAACCTTCTACGAAAAATCTACAACGTAACAAACCTAAATAAATTAATATTTTAAATTTATATACACTACAAAATTAAATCAAATTTAAAAACCTTCTAGAAACTACAAAGATAATTTAATTACATTAGAAAATTAAATTCAATTATGTACGAAGTAAATCAGATAAACCTCATTTAAACAAACTAGACAAGAAATTCTAAATAAGCTAATCGAATTTCATGTAACAACAAGATAAATAATTGCATTTCACGTAGATCTACATTTTTTAGGAGTGACATAGATTCCGTATTAAGTTTTAAATTTAAATGCATTACAAAATTAGATTTTTAAAAAACCCTTCTAGAAACTGCAAGATAATTACATGTAGTTCTACATAAAAAATCAAATTAAATAAAATATTAAGTTAAGAAATATAAAACAAGTAACAATCAAAATAAAACTAAATGAGCTTTCATTAGAATTTCATAATATATTCATATTAAATTATAAAATATCGTGTATCGCACGGGTTCTAAATTAGTTAAATCTATTTATAATTGTCCAATCATTTGTTGTTTCGCCATTGCACAGGCAAATTTTAGTATTTGTGGAAAAAAAATCGAAATAATTAATCCATATTAATTAAAACATAATAATTACAAAAATCATGATCATAATTTAAGGACTAAGCGCAGTTTCCCACAAAATTTCCAGGCGAAAGTGTGAATCTGACCGGCGAAGTCTGCTACATCAATTATTTGTTCCCCTCTCTCTCCTAAACGCCGGTCATCGTAATTCGACGACTTTGGTAACGTCATTTTCTTTCTCCTCGCTCATTCTTTYATCTTTGTTTCTGTTACATCARGCTTTTCAAAATTATTTTTGAATAAAAAAAATCATTGAAAAAGGGGAACAATCTCACAATATGCGAATGCACTGAAATGAAGTAAAATAAATAGTAGAAGCCAAATTTATAATTGGGTCACTGTCTTTTGTTTGATAGTTTGCTTTGATCAGAAGTGAAAGTTGATCGAAGGTTCCAATTTGATTTTGAAAATGATGATGCTTTAGATTCCTTGTAATCTATTGAACTGTAAATTCGAAAAATGATCATCTTCGTTTTTGGGGTGATTGGTGATATATGATAATTTGATAATTTGAGCCAATTGATTGGTTTGGTTTGTGTAGTTGTAATTTGTGTATAGTTTTGTGTAGATTATGATCAACCCAGGGGAACCGGTAAAACCGAGTTGGCAGCGKAAGATCGATAATGAAGAAAAAGTTCCTGCCCAGTTCGGTCTTAGCGTCCGAGAGTGTGTTCAAATGGTGTGTTATTTAATTTTCTTTTGAAACTAGTGTTGTTGCATGACTTTTCGTCTTTGATGCTCGTTCACATGATTTTATCATTTCATGGGTGACATTTGTTGTTGTTTTAATTGGCTTGACACGCTTGAAGAAATTATCATATGATGCAATATGTGGCACTCCAGAATCTGGATTAGAGAAGTACTAGTGGCCAGTTTCATAGGCTGTAACGATCGGTCGATAGGTGGTAGCAATTCTGAACTTCCATGTAATTTTGTTAGGTAGGTCCTTTGCCAATCTAGGATAATGAAACTTCATCCCAAACACGTGTTTTCCTGGTGATTTTATTAACACAAATGATTACTATGCTAGCATGACTCTGTACCATAGATTTCACTATTATTAGTAAACAATAATGGAATAATTCTTTCATAGTGAAATAGGGGACAAAAATTCACATGGATATTGTAAGTCTCGCTTGGGCTGCTTTCTCTTTCACTTGTAGTATGGGGAAAAAGTGGACACTAGAAAGACTATTTAATTAATCGATTTTTTATTTGTAATTGAGGAATCGAACTGTATCATTTGTTTTATAATTAGCTCTGAAAAGAAAAATGTCAATAAAACAGATATTTCAACAATTCCATAAACTCGTTCGAGCATCTATCCACCAGTCAATCAATTCACTTATTTTACTTCTTGGCAATGCTAAAAAAAATTACGAAGTTGCTTTTGTTATTAATATATACCATACTTTTTATRTATGGAGAAGAAGAGATTTGAGGTTAGACAAGTATCGCCATAGACATCAACATAAGAATCCCACCTAAATGAATTCCTTTGTCATTTATCATTAACACTCTGTAGTCTTGTTTATACTCAATATTATTTAGTGTTTACCAAACAGCTCTTAGCTCTACACACTTGGTGGGTTTATGATTGATCACTAGTATTCACAAGTGTCGGGGGGTGGGGGGTCCTTATGTGTGTGGCATGTTGTGGCTGAGCATGTGGACTCATGGTAACATTTATCATGGACACTGMTTTAAGACTCTAGAGTTCATGATGTTTCGTATCCGCAATTTTTTTCGCTTGAAGTTGAGTTTGAATGATTATGTGTGCCATTTTAAAAACTAATAGATAAAGTTCTTGATACCATGCTGGCGTCTTAGTGTCCAATATGGTTACTTGAGATAAGAGTATAAGACGAAGAGATTTTACTGGTCCTACTTTAATTTCATATTACAGTTAAGTCTTTGGGATTTAATTCTTGCATTTTGTTGAAATTTAGTGATCAACATATCAACTTTTGTGCCCATTGTTGTTTTTTTATATATATATATATAAAAAAAAAATTAACTTTGTTTTCTGGCTATAATCTTGTTAAATTGGTGAATGGTCTAGGGTTTTCACAAAGAGATATCTTTAAGATATAAGCTTTTCATTTATTTCTCGTCTATCATTTCAAGATTATCCTTTGTTTAAACAATTGCAGGCCCCAATAGGTTATCGGCTCTGGCGTCATGTCCGAGAAGAAGCTGGTAAAGGAAGGGTAATGTTGTTCCCCATGATAATCCAGGGAAAATATTATTTTGGTTACTATTTTTCACCTTTTCAGTTAATTTATTGTTTATTTGTTTTTCAGGGTTCAATTATTAATCCTTTCTTCAAGCGCATAGTCACAGCGGACCATGGAGTTCCCCTTGGAGGGATAGGGTACGTTTTATTTAAAAAAATGTATATTTTATCTATAGTACGGAATAATAACATCTTATTTAGATCCATAGCTAACTGTGATTTTTCTTCGTCTAATATTGTCCTCATGTAGTGTTATATAATATGACAGAGGAACAAAAATGTTAGTTCTTTAATTATTCTAAGAAAAAACATTTATGTTAGGAACTTAGTGTAGCATATTTTGAGATGTCTGTATTGTTTATGATAATGAAGTTGCTGTTGCTCCAATGCAATGCACAATGTAGTTTGAAGAAGGGGTTTGGAGCAGTGACTTCAACCCCACCTTTGATTCTTGTGGTTAGAGGTTCGAATCCTCATACTCTCTCCCCTCATTGTAAATGTACCCTGCCCTTGTGGCTCATTCGTGCACAAAAAAAATATGTAGATTTCTGTGTGTCTGTATTTTTTAGACATATTTCTATCTATGRGGTGTATTGAATTATCTATTCAGCACATTTACCTATGGCAGGTTGATTATAATTCCTGATTTAAAATCTCTTTTTATTTCCTTTGAACCAATGGTTAGGGCGGGAAGCATAGGAAGAAGTTACAAAGGCGAGTTTCAGCGATGGCAACTTTTCCCAAGAACATGTGAAGATAAACCTGTTTTGGCAAACCAATTTTCTGTAAGTGTGTTGTATTGTCTAGCTTTGGAGAAGCATGAGAGGGTACTTTTACTTTTGTTAGATGAATCTATGTTTTGTCCATGGTTATGGATAGATTTCAGTGGTATTTTGGGTGTTAGTTCTTAGTTGTATAATTGGGTAGACATTTAATACCAACTATATGGCAGTGGACATGTATTTTAGGTCATATCATGAGCTGAAGAAAGATAAGATAAAATCTGAAACTATTTAATTGTTTTTACGAGTCAGTCAATCTGTCAATCAAAGCCTTAGTCCAATAAATGAGGTCGACTATCAAGAACCAAAAGTGATTATTCCGGGAAGTCATCCACAAAGATTTTTCTCCACCCACGATGATCGAGAGCCTCATTCTCGAGTATATCCATTTGCTTTATATCGTTTCTAACTCCTTCCCATGAAGTCATTTTTTCGTGTGCCTCTACCTCGTTTGAAATCTCTTTGATCTCACTCTTCCACTCTTTGCACCCCTAGGTCTCCGTCTTACATGTCTAAACAAACGCAAATGATTTTCCCTTAACTTGCTCACAAATTTTGCAACACCAACTTTTCTACGGATAACTTCAATGTTTTTATGAGTAAAAGTTGAAATACCAATGTTTACACCAAAGTTACAATTCTACTCTATTGGAAAATTATGTAATTTATAATTTTATCTCTATTATATAAGGGAAGCGGGGGAGGAAGATGGTGTCCCCCTCTTAAAAGTCTTTTATACCCTTAATGAATTTTAAAAAAATATGAATTAATGTGTCTAAATTACCCCTTTGCTTATTATTTGATTAAAATCAAAATTGCATTCATTATGTAACTTAATTAGTGAAAAGCTTTAAAAAATGAATTGAAGCATTAATGGCTTTATTTTGGATTTCAAATCATATTTAAAAAAACAAAAGTTACAATTCAATWWWATTGWATTGCTAATTAGCTATGAACATTTTATTTTTATACATATTTTATAA
This sequence comes from Bassia scoparia, assembly GCA_008642245.1. NCBI lineage: Eukaryota > Viridiplantae > Streptophyta > Magnoliopsida > Caryophyllales > Amaranthaceae > Bassia > Bassia scoparia. The sequence goes on along the minus strand of SNQN01002729.1, from coordinate 49,374 downwards.
TTATTTTTAATGATGAAATACAATTTTCATAATAAGTCTAAGCACGTATCGCGTGCACATAGAAACTAGTAGTGGGCTATGTGAAGTGTCTTTTAGGCTTTCAGTAACATGTCCCGGAGTTGTATGCTCTCTAGTTAGTTAGATTGTTTTAGTTTTAATGAGTAGCTAGTACTGTCATGTCCAAGGCATTGGGTTTGCCAATTTTGGACTTATTAACTCCTTACAAAAGCTTTTCCAATTGGAGGTTAGTGGTTTCGACTGTATGGACTTGGGTTCTGATACTCTAGCTTTCCTTGTTCTCAGGTTTTTGTCTCACGTCCAAATGGTGAGAAATACTCTTCCGTGCTATGTCCACAAAACCCAGAGACCCTTAAGTATGCATTTATTATTGAATTCCTTTGGTCATGAAATTTGTAATAATGAGAAATTGCAGTAAAGTTTCTAATTTATGGATGATACAGAGGAATTTCTGCAAATGGTATTGGAACTTGGGATTGGAATTTAAAAGGAAATAACTCTACATATTATGCTCTCTACCCAAGGTCTTGGACAGTATATGATGGTAATTTTGGCTGCAGGATTCTCATATTTATCAAATTTAATAGCAACCGTCTAGGTGGCATCTGGCTAACTGTGGTCCCAAATTGCTGCAGGTGAACCTGATCCAGCACTTAGTGTAATTTGTCGTCAGCTTTCACCTGTTATTCCTCACAACTATAGAGAGAGCAGCTTTCCAGTAGCAGTATTCACTTTCACGGTAAGGTTATAAACCTCAACTCCCCACACATTTCCATTGCAGCTTCACAGTACTTTGACTATGTAGCATATTGATCTGTATCAGCTATCAAACTTTGGGAATATAGATGCAGAAGTGAGCTTGCTCTTCACATGGGAGGTGCGTTAGACCCGTTAGTTAATCAGTCATCTATTTTGCATTTTTATATTAACTGTATTCACGATTATTTTTATTATTTTTTTGTTATTTACAAACATTGTCCATAACAAGCTAAACTTATTGTTCGGATACGCTTTCAGAACTCTGTGGGTGGAAATTCTGGCTCTACTGGGAATCACTACAACTCAAAGTTCACGTAAGATCATAAAAAAGTGTTGTTAATTCATATTCAGTCACATATACTTCCTCCATTTTTTTTACCCTCCATACTTTCTATCTAAGGAATTTTTATATTACTTGTTACCCTTCTTTTTTGGTAATAAACTCTCTCTACTCTCTTCTCTCACATGGGTCCCCATTTTTCTTTCTTTCTATCTCTTTCATAGTTTCCTCGCCAAAAATTACCTAGGAGTTCGCGTGTAATGAAGTGTGGCGAGTAAATAAAAACGGAAAAAGTATTATTTTTCTTGTTGTATCAATATCTATTTTGACATTGCCAATATTGTATTCTGACGTTCAAGGCAAAATATAATATCAGGATGAAGGATGGCATGCGTGGTGTGGTTTTACATCATAAGTGAGTGGTTTTACCTTTAGGTACATCTTATTTAGAACATTTCTTTTGATAGCAGCTTTTGAAATCACATATTCTTTTTTATTTTAAAATAAGGAAAATTTGTCAGGAATAAGTTAACCTTGTATTGGTTAGTGGTTTGCTCATTTTGACTTAAGCTTTTGATTAACTAAGAATAAGTTAACCTTGCATCGCTTCCGTTTTAAATGAGTTAAATCACTTTGTCATCCTATTAAAATGTGACACGTGTCTTGATTACAAGTGATCTAACTCATTTAAAGCGGAAGCGATTCAATATTAACATATTCTTAGTTATTCTTGACAATTTTTCCTTACATAATCTGACAAATTTTCAAATAAGTTTTAATTTTAAAGTTAAAAATCCCTAAATTTGATTTGATGCTTGCTGATGACAGAATGAATGGATTGAAGCTAACCACTGAGGGTACCTAGTAAGTGTAACAAAATACAGATTACAAACAATCACCTGGTCAACTTTGATTAACTGACGATAGTTTCAAATCAGTTTCATAAGCCTAATTTAATACTAATAATGTCATCAAAGCTATATATTTTCAAAATTAGAAAAATGGTCATTAATTTTAGAAGTATTATACGAAATGTACATGAATGATAATACCCAGTTCAATGCATTCTATTTTTCAATGAAACTATTGCTTGTTATATAAAAGTCTTCCTTTGGAATTCTTTTATGGCACAGAACAGCCGATGGACGTCCCCCAGTTTCCTTTGCCATTGCAGCAGAAGAGAAAGATGGGGTTCATATCTCAGAGTGTCCGTGCTTTGTTATTTCTGGAGATTCCGAAGGAATTACTGCTGAAGACATGTGGCAAGAAATAAAAGAGGTTAACAACTTGACTTTGTCTTTTCAGTTATTTCATGTATTTTGCGAGAGAAATATAACTGCTGTGATGTCATGGATAGGGGTGAGCAAAGGTCCGGTCTGGACCTGAAACCGGACCGGACCGGACCTGAATATATATATATATATATATATATATATATATATATATATATATATATATATATATATATATATATAAAAGCAAAAAAAAATAAAACAGGTCCAATAGGTCCAGACCTGGACCGGACCTGAATTTCCAGGTCCGGTCCCGGTCCGGACCGGAATGAATTCAGGTCCGGTCCAGGTCCAAGTTTTTTGGAGATTCCGGTCCGCCGGTCCAGTCGGTCCCGGTCCGGTCCGGTCCGGTTCTGGACCGGTGCTCAGCCCTAGTCATGGACACGTATGGAAGATACCTCATAAATGGCTCAACAATTTTCACTGACTCCAGTACTCTACTACAATAACTTGCTTTCAACTTTCAATTTAATTGGGAAAAGGCATAGTTTGTGCCTTGGTTTCCCTTGATATTGCATTGAGTATATGCACTAGTTTCAAGAATTGTCATTATTAACTCGAAGTTCAGAATTTCAATGTAGCTGAAGTTGCCATTTTGTGACTTTGTGTTAGCATAATCTTAGATATTGAAATAGCTTTAGTGTAATTTTATTYGTCTTCTTATGTCATTTGAGGTTTGCATTAGAAGACTGAATGGAAGCTATGAGCACGGGTTTCTGACATTTTCAAAAAATAAACTCTGAACATTAGCAAGAATGCTCAGAAAGTTACCTTTGTTTTTCATGTRTAGTTCAACTTTGAATATGTTGAATTTCAACGTTGACAATTTACAGCTACCTTTCCAATGCTTTCTAATTCTAATATTGGATTTTCACCGATATTTTGATGATCCCTTTCTATTCTGCTGATGATTAGAAGRGTCTAATTTTATAGCCTGTACTGACTCTTTATTTCTTCTATTTTAAATGTTCTTTTACTGTCCCAAAATGAACATATCTTGTGTGCTGATGCCTTARTTTTCTTTATAGCATGGATCTTTTGATAACCTCAACTGCCCAGAGACATCAGCTGTATCAAAGCCTCTATCATGCATTGGAGCTGCAGTTGCAGCTTCAGTTCAGGTGCCAACAGGTTCCACACGCACTGTAACATTTTCATTATCATGGGATTGCCCTAAAGTTACTTTTTCAAAAGGCAGAACATATCACAGGTAAGCGTCGAACCTTATTGGATATCACCAACTACTATGATCATGATTTGCCTTTGCTCTTACTCCTTATGATTGTTTCAGGAGGTATACAAAGTTTTATGGGACTGCTGGCAATGCAGCAGCAGATATTGCATGTGATGCCATAAATGGTAAGTTATGCAGTTGAGAGCATCATAATGGGTTGATTTTTTTTAGGGAAATTATCATTGGTAGCACTCTATTTTTACTTTGTATTCCTAGTAGCATTGTATTTTTAAAAATATATAAAATAACCCTCAATTTTACACAAGTAATCAAAGATAACCAATTTACTCTAATTTTTCCTTAAAAACTAATTGAATTGACCGATGTACCCTTAAATTAAAAATAAAAATCTAATACCTAATATAATTCCTAATTTAACACCACCATCCAACATCTCACCCATTTCTCTCTCTTCAAGCCACCCTCCCATCACCACAATCAGTTCGCAGCACCACCTATCAACATCCTCTCCTTGCGTCACAGTAAACAACCACGACCACGCATCAGCAATAGGTGGCAACAACAATCACACATCTGTGTTCAAACCTTGTTTCAAACACTAACTTTGAATTGAACAACCACCACTACGCGTTGTCTTCAAACCCTAGTTCGTGGGATCAATTGCAATTTTGTGGGTTGATTCGTGGCTTCGTGGGTTGATTCGTGAATTCGASGATTCATCACCCTTCGTCGCTCCACCCCGCGACCAAAACAGCCACGCCCACCAAATTCGAAAAGGTTTGCGAGATCAGGGTGGGTTTGCACGATGAAATGCGACAGTAGGGGCGAATTAAGTTTGCCAATTGGGTTTTCGAGTGAACTGATTTTCTTGTGCGATCTCTGAGTTGTGCGCACAATGGTGGTGAGAATTGGGTTGTGCGAACGGTGGTGGTGCAAATTGGGGCGAATTGGGTGGTGCGTGGTGGTGGTTTCTGGTTGTTCGTGGTGGTGGTTGCTGGTTGTGAGAGATGGAGGTGCAGTGGTTGCTGGTTGTGGTGGTAGTTTTTGGTTGTGCGTGTCGATGGTTGTTGATAGTTGTGGTTYATTGTGCTAGTATGGTGCGTCGTGAAATGGTTGATAATGGCTAAAGTCATGGTCAATTGATTTGATTAATAAATAGATTTAGTTATTTAATTGAGTTAATTAGTTTTGATTAAATATAATTGAATAAGGTTAATATGTTAGTAAGTAACTTAGGAATTTTATTTAGTTCTTTAAAATATTTTTAATAAAGGTATATTAGTCCATTCATTTAGATTTTAGGGTAAAATAGTTATATTTAATTATTTCTGCAGAATTGGGGGCTAATCTTGATATTAAAAAATACAAGGCTACTATTAATACAAAGCAAAAATAGAGAGCTAGCAATGATAATTTCCCTTTTTTTTTTTTTTTTTTTTAATAATAAGAGAGGGGAGGGGGTTATTTAAATTAAGGATTCACTAAATGTTTTTTTTCCTTGATGTAGATCACCAGGATTGGGAGTCCCAAATCGATGCGTGGCAGAGGCCTATACTTGAAGACAAGAATCTTCCAGAATGGTGAGTCCACATTTCTGCAATCTTGATGTATGCTGAATCTTGCAAGATCTAGGCTTTTTTATAAATCATACCCAATTTTTCAGGTACCCAGTAACACTTTTCAATGAGCTATATTATCTTAATGCTGGGGGAACTGTGTGGACAGGTTTGTTGCTGGCTTTATTTCTTTTTTCTTTGTAGAGTTGATGCTCTTAGGTAAATCTGACACAAGTTTATTTTGTAAACTTCATTGCAGATGGTTCTCCTCCATTGCAGACTACAGTGACAATTGGAGAAGGACCTCCATTGGACCAGTCAAAATCTGATTTTACGACCAGTTTCTATACCCAAAAGGATACTGCTGTGGAGGTCCTTGAAAAAATCACTTCGATACTTGAGAAACGACACACAACATTCAAATCTAATTCTGCTTTTGGTCCAAACTTACTTCAAGAAGAGGAAGAAAATATAGGTCAATTTTTGTACTATGAAGGGATTGAGTATCATATGTGGAATACATATGATGTTCATTTTTATGCATCTTTTGCTTTGGTAATGCTATTCCCAGAGCTTGAACTTAGCATCCAACGAGACTTCTCTGCAGCAGTTCTAATGCATGATCCTAGTAAAATGAAACTTCTACATGATGGAAATTGGGCATCAAGAAAAGTTCTTGGAGCTGTCCCGCATGATATTGGACTTAATGACCCGTGGTTTGAAGTAAATGCTTACAACCTCTATAACACGGACCGGTGGAAAGATTTAAATCCGAAATTTGTTCTCCAGGTATATAGGGATTTCGTTGCTACAGGTGACAAGAAATTTGCACAAGCTGTTTGGCCTTCTGTATATGTGGCAATGGCCTTTATGGATCAGTTTGACAAGGATGGAGATGGCATGATTGAGAATGAAGGCTTTCCTGATCAGACATATGACACGTGGTCAGTGTCTGGTGTAAGTGCATATTGTGGAGGTCTGTGGGTTGCAGCACTTGAAGCTACTTCAGCCCTAGCTCGGGAAGTTGGTGATAAGGGTTCACAGGATTATTTTTGGTTCAAATTTCAGAAGGCAAAGGCTGTTTACCAGAAGTTATGGAATGGTTTATATTTCAATTATGACTGCAGTGGTGGTAGTAATAGTGCATCCATTCAAGCTGATCAATTGGCTGGACAATGGTATGGTGTGAATAATTTGTATTTTAAATCAACATAGACTATAGTGAACTAGAAGATTGAATGCCCCTTCCCTTTTCTTTGGAATGATTGCAGCCATTAAACACAGGACCCACTTTTCTCAGGGATTACAATTTAAAGATCAAGAGCAAAGCAAAAACCTTTGATTAGTAAAAAGATTCTTGAGCAGTTGCTACTTATAATTTAAGATATTTGATCAATGTCTTTTTAGAAAATTATGGAAGTTTTTCTTATTACGGATTGCGTAAACTCACAAAACTTTTGGGTCCTTTGTTTAACTCTTATTCTTTAGGATACTTGATCAATTGCTACTTTGTGGTCAATTTTCTTCAATTTTTTGTACTCTGTACTTCTTTTTACTTATTAAATTATCTTAACTTATATGAGCTTATGTGAATTTAATAAATACTTATTGATACTTTATGAGTTTATTTTACTTGAATCAATAAGTTTTGAAAATAAGTTGAAGAGAACATTGTCAGTGTCTTAAGAAAATTACTCTTTTGGCTCATGATTTGTAGTTATGGTAAATATTTCTACTTTGTAAATATGTTGAAATTGGTTTCTGCACCATCCTGATGTTACTTTTGATTTATCTTATCCAAGCTTACTTTGTTACATGCCTTTTTTTAACTTTCTGTAAAGCATACTCATAGTTTTCACTYTTGGTTATAGGTATGCTAGAGCATGTGGTCTATCACCAATTGTTGAAGAGGAGAAGGCAAAGTGTGCCCTTTCTAGTATTTTTGAGTTCAATGTGATGAAAGTGAAGGATGGGCGACGAGGTGCTGTCAACGGAATGCTTCCTGATGGAACTGTTGACATGTCATCAATGCAGTCAAGAGAAATATGGTCTGGGGTCACTTATGCCCTTGCAGCTACCATGATTCAAGAAGGATTGCCAGAGATGGGTCTTCAGACTGCATATGGAGTCATTGAAGCTGTTTGGTCAACAAAAGGACTTGGGTGAGTTTACTTATTGCTTATCAATGAATAGGACTCTTATGTGTTTGTTACAATGTGAAAAATATAGGATTATATCATTTCTGATGTCGTGTTTTCTATTACTTGCTGCAATTCTGCAAGGGAACACTAGCATGGAGCCATGGACATATAACTCATGGCTATATTTTGTTTTTCAACTTGTCCAAAATATAGGTGAATAGGCCGGGGTTGCATTTTGTTGCAGTTAGCCTTCAGTGTCAGGTGGATGCGCTAGCTTGTGCTCTAATTGACAATCATTTCTTAAAATGATTGAATGATTTGATGATTTCCATTGTAGAAAAGTTGAAATTACAAATATGCAACTCTTATTGAGTTGTGAAGAATGTGACCATATCTATTTGAAGTATACTTTCTAAGATGATGTGCATGCTTTTGCAATAGTGAGAATAGGGTATCCTATAATAACGCTTGCATTCAGGAGGTGTGAATTAGAAGTGGGTTCAAGGCACTTCATTTTTTTGTAGAAAATAATGAAGCTTGTTTGAGATGTTCCGTGGAGGATAAATTTGAGAGAGAATGAGCAATTGAGTATTAAGGAATAACTCTAACTTCCTGCAAATAGAGGAAAGATTGAATTTGCAGCCCTTGTCAACTTAGTCAGAGGTTAGAGAACTCTCTCACATCTCTCACAAACCTCCTGTAATAGCCAGCAAGACCAAGAAAACTTCGAACCCCCAAACACATTCTTAGGACTTACCCACTCCACAACAGCTTTGACCTTCGCGGGATCAACTTTCACACCTTCCTTGTTGATCAATGATCACATGGCCTAGAAAAGAGACCTCCTTTAACCAGAACTCACACTGTGACAACTTGGCAAACCACTTCTGCTTTTGCAACACTTCTAGAACCAGCCTCAGATGCTTCTCATGCTCTTTATCATCCTTGGAGTARGTTAGGATAACACATTTTATTTCCTCCAAATAGAGTAAAGATTGCGATCAGTAAAACTTTTATTATTTTTGGAAATTTTGCGTAAACAAACCTTTTATAACTCAAATTTTGCGAAGAACCACCTTTTATAATGCTTTTTGCAAAATAAAACCTAAAACAAAAAAAAAGTTTGCYAAATAAAACAAACTGACATCATCTCGTGTTTGACTATCACAAAATGCCTTTGACTTACCAAAACAAACTATAGAGCGAAAAAACTTTGGAATTTTTTATGGTGTRAACTGAACAATTTAGTCTAACTTCTAGGAGACTCCCGTAGGAAATTACTTGCCATGCGAACCACACGATAATTGGAAATAGTTTCATAAGCCTTTTTATTTATACATTAGAAAATAGAAATAGTAGAGCATAATTWAGTTTGGAGATTCACATTTTATGCATTTGTGACTGAAGTTTCTCAGTTTACTTTTATGGTGAAGATAAGCTTGCATAGAATTGTGACATAGTATTTAATATTTTGACATTGTATTTACAGGTATTCATTTCAAACTCCTGAAGCTTGGAATACTAATGATGAATACAGGTCCCTGTGTTATATGCGCCCATTGGCTATATGGGCAATGCAATGGGCATTGACCCATCCAAAGCCCTCTGAAGTAGAGGTTATCCCAGAAGTTGAGGAAGATTCGTTGGCCAAGCAACACATGGGATTCTCAAAAGTTGCTCGTCTTCTGAAGTTACCGGAAGATGAAGCTTCCACAGGTATTGTGCAGGTTCTTTATGACAAAACTTGCAGGAGGATTTGGTATTGATTCCAGATTAATTTTTGAAGGATAGAATCCTTGATTTATTATTAGATTATTTCATGTAAGTAGCATCAAAACACAAAAGGTAAATAAGGGTGTTGTGTTTTTTTTTTTTTTTTTTTTTTTGGCCTTGAAAGAAACCTTCGGTGCTGAGGCCTGAGGGGATTTAATTTTTTGCGATGAATCGATTTTTTAGCCTGCATTTGAATTTTGATTACTTATGACATCTATGTTTGATGTCATTTGTGCCTTCAAAGATGTTAATCTGTATACATGCTCTGCTTTGCCGTCCATGCCAAACTAGCCTTTTGTACACATGATTCGTGCGATACTGTAGACCAATGTAAGGGTGGTCAAACTCACACTATTCCTTTACAATTCTATGCTTGGAAGAAAAGAGGTCTAAATAGCAACCAAGTCAACTTTCTGCCAAGTAAAATTCTTGAATAAGGCAAAGACCAGAAAAATTGATGTATCAAAGAAGTAGTATTCTGAGATCTTTAATTTATTAGCATGGGTGTCCCATTTAGGAAGGTGGACTMTGGATTGTATCTTGTGAGCTATTTAAATCAGATTAGAAGGGAGGATAAGACATCAAGAAAAATGGAACGAGTCTTTGGCTTTAGAGATTAGTAGCCTCAAGCTTGCAAATTAGAAGATACACCATGGTGTATACTCTAACTTGTGCACCACCCATATTAAATGTATGTTTGTATGATTAAATTAAATTAAAGTGCCTTTTCAACATTTATTGATATCACTTTTTAAGCATAATAGTAGAGATCTATATTAATTATAGAGATATTTGATAACTTTTTAAATTTTAAATTTTTAAATCAAATACTTTTGTCAACAAATGAAGCTCATATTTGTGAAATCAAAATTTCAAGGTTTTTTCTACAAGAACAACAWAGACCAATCAAAGTAGATCATGTAAAACTAATAAGTCAAAGAACAGAGTKCAGTATATTTCTCATACAAGTATAACATTTTCCACAAGTTGTACTACCAAAGGACGACCAATAAACGCATTCATCCCTCCCCTTCTTCAATAAGTGTGAATATTGCAGCAAAAAAAGAGAGAATTAAACCTCGAAAGAAGTGTCATCCCTTCTAGGCCTTCCTTCGCTATTTTCTTTTACTTCAATCTTGGGTAGTATGAACAAAACCAACTATTTCTAAAATAAAACCATAAATTTATATAATCACAATCAAATACTATTTCCAATATTAAGATGATTGTTATGGAAAATCATACTAATGTAGAACAACTCTAAGGAARATTCATAGTACCAAATACTTTTAGAATTATTCAAAGATTCTTGAGTACAAATTTTTATTAGAGGAGTCTTTTCACGCTCCCATAGAACAATTCACATCTTAACCACCCAAAGTAGAGGAAGTATATATGTATCAAATAAGGTGGGATAAGCCCTCCCAATCAAATAATAAAATATTATGTGATATGTTTTTAAAAAGAAAAAAGAGGAATAATGTCTTTTTTTAAAAAGGAAAAAGAGGAATAATGTGTAACACGTGGTGGGGGGGGGGGGGGGGGGATGTGGGTAAATAAAATTTTTAGGGATTTTTCCTCAGGTACCCCTGAGGTTTTGCTTAATTCCTCAGGTACCCCCGAGTTTTTAGAAATGCCTCAGGTACCCCCGAGGTTAGACAAAATAGCTCAAATGCCCTTATTATGGATGGAAAACTAACGCCGTTAGTGTTTAACCCCTAATTAAACTAATTAACACCTAATTTAACTCTTTAACTCCTAATAACCAGATTTAAGTTAATTAAACACCTATTAAACACCTATTATCACCTATTATCACACTATTCTTATTTTCGAATCTGGAATTTCATCATCATCTTCTTCTTCATATAATTAACTCCCGCTTATTTTTGTTGTAATCTTCTGAGCAAAAGAACTATAAAGAATATTGAACAGATGTATGTAATCAGTGTGTAAAGTAGCTAAATATATTGAAGCACTTTGAACAAATGTTACCTTCTTCCAGGAAGGAAAATCGTATATGGGTCTAAGTGTTGTAACGATAAAACAGATGCCACACAYCTTTTACTGCAGCAAAAAAGCAATGGCTCGTGACTGTGCAAATTCACTACGATAGCCATAGGTCCATAGCAACAAATCGAAAAATAAACTACAGCCGAATAAGGATAGTCCAAATCCGCACATAGATGATACCACAATAATGAATTGATTGGGTTTGAATTGGTCAGTGCCCAGAAATTGAACCCTCCCATCACCACAATCAGTTCGCAGCACCACCTATRAACATCCTCTCCCTGCGTCAKAATAAACAACCACGACCACGCATCAGCAATAGGTGGCAACACCACCCTTCGTCGCTCCACCCCGCAACCAAAACAYCCACGCCCACCCTGAATTTCGAACTAAAATTCCCATTTTCAATTTAAAACCCTGAATTTCGAGCTTGAAACTGCAACTTTCGAGCACGAATTCTTGATTTCGAAACCAATTRGCTAATTTTCGAAACAAAAGCTCCATTGTTTAACCCAAATGCAGATTTTAGAGTAAGCTTTTTCTGGGTTTTTTTTTTTGGAAAATTGAGTGAGGATGAGAGGGAGTGGTGGGGGCGAAAATGGAGAAGCATGGCTGCGAGGAGGGTGGTGGTGGTGCAAGAAGTAGGGGTCGTGGGTCAGGGGTTGAATATGGAGGATGAGATTTGAATTGAATATGGAGGTTGAAGATGAGTAATGTTGAAGTTGTGAGGTGAATAATGGATGTGAGGTGATTAATGGATGAGAGAGATATATTAGGGATTAATTAATGTGTTTAGAGTGTTTTAGGGGTAGATTAGAGGTTAATTACACAAAAACTAACGGTGTCAAGTTTTCCATCCATAGTAAGGGCATTTGAGCTATTTTGTCTAACCTTGGGGGTACCTGAGGCATTTCTAAAAACTCGGGGGTACCTGAGGAATTAAGCAAAACCTCAGGGGTACCTGAGGAAAAATCCCAAATTTTTATTGTCGGCAAAATTTAGCGGTGGAGGAGAGAGATTCTCTCGCCGGAAAGTGCAAACCAAAATTCTTGTGTTCTTCGTCCTAACCCAAAATTTTTCGCTGAATTTTCTTCCAAAAGTTGTAGATCATCATATTCAAGCTACTGTTAATCCTCTTAGCTCAATATAACTTGTGTTAGCCTTTTATATTAATTTATGGGATCTATGGAGGTTGTTCATGTAGCTGTCGAAGGTGTCCCTGAGCTTGTCGCGAAAGACATGGTTAGTTACTATCGTTTCTCCTTCAAAATTTGTTTCCCCATTCAATCACTTTAATGTGTTGGCCTTCAAATTTTGAAATTCCTCTCTGATTTAGATGAACTCTAATTTTGGTGCTATTGTTTCCCTTCAGTCGTGAAATTTTTAAAGTATATTCATGAAATTATTCAAAATTGTGAAATGTAGACAAAGTTGTTGTTGTTTGTCTTTATTCTTGAATCTCATCAGTTTATTCCATCAGTTAATTTGTGTGAGTTAATTCAGATTAAATGTTGCTTGTTGCTCCTGTATATTGTCTACAATTAGTCTTTGACTAATTCTAGGATAATCKATCAAACTCTTCCCTTAAACAGCGAGTCACTAATTGGCAATATTTGATTTGTTGTTGTTCTATTATTTAATTGGCAATTATTGAGTTACTATTGTTGTAATTGGTTATTGGTACTTGCTGCAAATAGAAAAATTATTGGAAGATGTATACTGTGAAATCGAGCTAGATTACATTCAGTGATTGCAGTGATTAATTACTTATAAGTATTGGATGTRTAAGCATTTCCTTTGTTTAGTTCCCCGAGTCATGCAGTGATTGTTTAACCCCCTAATATAGTTGCTTGGGACTTTTAAAAAGTGGTAATATGTTTTTGGGATTTTTTCCCATATACCCCTAACTTTAAGCCTTATAACCCATATACCCCCGTGTTTTTAGAAACGCCTCATATACCCCTYACATCAGATATAATAGCCCAAATACCCTTACTCTAACGGAAAATCTAACACCGTTACTCTTTTCCCCCAATTAAACCTTAATTACTCTCTCTCTCCTTTCTCTTTCTATCAGCACTCAATTTCTCTTTAGTTTACCCTTCATTTCCAAAGACCTTCATAATGTATATGAATAACCCAAATTCACAGCTATGAACACCCATCACCATTAACACAACCATGAATACCTATAACCAAATTCGATTAAAATTCTAGATTTTTGAGTTTAGAACTACAGATCTGTCTTCTAATGATAATCGTCAAGCCGAAATGCCAACATAAGCCAGAATTTCCAGGTTGTTTCAAAACACTCAGTAATTCGAAGCAAAATCCACATTATTGAATTTAATTGTTAACTTTCGAAACAAAAAAACAACCAGATTTTCGACCTCAGCTTGTCCGAGATACCCATCTTCATCTTATCTTCTTCAATACCCATTTCGATTTCCGATACCCATTTCGATACCCATTTCTTCTTCAATCCTCAACCTCAGCTTCATCTTCTTCAATACCCATTTCGATTTCCAGGCCTAACCCTCTTTCTTTTCCGAGATTACCTAACAATGGGTTCAACCCTTCTTCGCCTTCGCTTTGGTCTTTGAGCCTTAGCAATGCTAATAATAACAGCAGCAGCTTCGTCATCTTTGTCGCCCCAAGAGCGTTTGATAACCGATTTCACGAGTTTTGGTAAACTCGAATTCGCTGTTGTTGTTGCTGATGATGAAGTTTCTGGTGAATTTGTTGCAAGGGAGGGGAGTTAATGGCGATGAAAGACAAAAAGGGGAAGAAGAAGAGTTAATGGTGATGATGGGAGTTAAAATCCTTTTTTTTTCTTTTGGCTTAATTAAGGAGGCTTAATTAGATGAAATGTAACGGTGTTAGGTTTTCCATCCATAGTAAGGCTTAATTTGGGTTATTTTTTCTAATGTGGGGGGGGGGGGGTATATGGGCTGTTTCTAAAAACACAGGGGTATGTAAGTTATTAAGCCAAAAGACAGGGATATATGGGGAAAAATCCCTATGTTTTTTGTTGTCTATATTATCTTGCACACTTGAAGTCAAGTTGATCATTATTTCTTGTGAACAGTGCAATGAAATTGTTGTGTACAATCCCATGTCTGAGGAAGGTGTTGCTGTATTCGTGGAGGGGGCAGATTGTGAAGGGACTATGGTCCATGTGTATGGTGAAGATATTAGTTAATCCACACCAGARGGGAAACGACATAGGTTAATTAAGGAATGTGTTGGTGATGTAAACTCGCCTTGCGTTGGCATGATATTTAGTAAGTGGGAGGAGGCGGAGAGTTATTTCTTTAGCTATGCTAGACAGAAGGGATTTGGTGTTGTCAGAGCTGCCTCAATATTTAGGAAAGTGAATGGCAAGTATACTGATGAACGGAGAAGCCTTACCAWGCGATGTGACAGATCCGGTTTGAAGGATAGTAGGAGAAAGGGTAATGGTAAGAGGGTTAAGCTAAACTCTGTTGGGGAAAGCGGTGTAAAGGTTGCTGTTAGGAAGTCTAAGAAGTGTTCATGTCCAGTAGTACTTTATGTTGCAAAGGTTTCTGAGGGCAAATGGGAGGTGAGGAGMTCTATATTAGAACACGAAGGTCATTCCCCTAAACCTTCTGAGGCTAGGTATGTTAGTAAGTATAAGCATGAGGAAATCACTCCACAAGTGATGAGGAGGTGGAGGTTTGATAGGGACGATTGGTCTAAGACTTGCCATATTTGTTGGGGTGAATCACCATGGTCAGACCACATTGTTTGGATGTGCCCTATTGTCACATGAGGATATAGAGACATTTGAGTGGCTTTTCAGTACTTGGCTGTCTTGCATGAATGGTGTATCGCTTGGAGCAATTTTGACTAACCAGTGTACTTCTATGCGAAAGGCTTTGGCTAATGTTATGTCGGAGACACACCATAGGTGGTGCTTATGGCATATATTGCAGAAATTCAAGAAGTACCTTAGGTCGTATGATAAGTATAAGGAATTCGAAGTCAAATTGCACGCAGCCATATATGACAGCCTTACTCCGTAGGAATTTGAGCGTGAATGGTGTGCCGTGATTAAGCAATATAAACTAGAGGAGAATGAATGGCTAACTGGTAGGTCAAATTTATTTAATATTTCTTTCATTTTGTTTGTTTTTCATGATCTTTCATTTTATCTATTTTTTGTTGGAATTACAAGTCATTGTAACTAGTTATATGTACTGACTGAATGAATGGCTAACTGAAGTCTTAATTATTTAGATACTATAATTAGTTTTATGTATTGATTCAGTTAGTATGTCATTGTGGGTTTCTTTAAATTTATTAATTCTAATGTAAYTGATTTCCTTTAATGACTTTGTAATAATAGGTAAGTGGGTATTACTTTTCTTTTAAATCAACTTCAAAAAGTGTGGATCAAACTTGGGTTTGCCGAGGTTGTTGCTCCTATTAGACAATCAAAAGGGTAGTAAAACTATATTTTACCTTGTTCTTCCTGGCTTTTAGTGCCTTTTCTGATTAGTATTTACTTAGAGAATTTTTTGTTGAAAAATTTCTACTACATCCCATTTAGTTGTAGAAGTTACTTTTTCAGTCAAATGAAGTCCTCTGAGTGAATTTATTTCAGTAGTGTTGTAGTGTTATGCATTCAGTCAAATGAAGTCTTGTGAGTGACCTCCGGTTTCTTTTTTGTTATGAATATAATATAGGTTGTTATATAACATATTTTGTAAAATAATTTGTTAGGGTTGTATGAAGAACGTGAGATGTGGATCCCTGCGTACACCTAATATATTTTTTGGGCAGGTATGAAAACAACTTAATGCCCCGAGAGTATTAACAATTTTTTTGACGGCTAAGTACATAGGAACACCCAATTACATCAGTTTGGGTCTCAGTACTTTGCTGCCATGCAATCTAGGGTGAGAGTAGAGGAAGATGCCGATGCATATAGCAAGCTTAAAGAATAGGAGCTTGTCAGTGTTCTTCCGATAGAGCGTGTGTTTTTTTTTTTTTGAAATTGAATATGTCGCCGAAACAAATTTACCAATAACAAGTTGTATGAGTTCCAGGTTGAGTGCCTTAGGCTAATGTATGTGAGTCAGCCTGCTCGCACACAAGTGTCTAATCATATGCATGAGCATGTTATCGAAGACATTGTTTGGTTCCGATGCAAGAAAACTCGTAAGGACATTCCAACTCAAAAGTCTAGAGAATATATTGTGAAATATGACTCTAGACGGGTGATGCAGTGGTGTGATTTGCAAAAATTTGTGAAACACAATGGAATCATTGCCGCCATTTGATTGTCGTATTTTCAACCACAAAGTGGACAAGTTGAATGAAAAATTCATAGTCCTAAGATGGTGTAAGGATGTGGAAAGGAGTATAAGAAGATCAAGGTTAACTTTAGTGATGCTGAGGTCAAATGATTGATTAGGAGAGAAATGTTGCACTGAAAGGAAGTTCGAGCCATAACGAACAAGGTGGGAAAAGTGATGAAATTTGAGTTACATTGTGATGAGCGTCATTAGAGAGTGTTACCAAGTTGAACATGACGATTGTAGGGAAGAAGAATTTAGTTGAAGGACACTACCCTTCCCTTGGTAAGAATAGAAGAGGGCAACACAGACTGTTAGCCCTGATTCGGTGAAGAAATCGTCTGAACCACCAGCCACTCCTGGTGTGCAGGGAGTGTCACGGAGATCGGACTCCTTGTATACTATCCTCAAAAGTAAGATAATGAAGATTCATACAGTGAAGGAACATCCCAACCTGGAATTGGCAAAACATCTAGTCTGATAAAAGATCCCCCCTATCCTAAAAGCCTAATCATCAGCCAACCTGAGTCGAGGTATAAACCCATCGAAGAGGCGAAACAATCCTAAAGCAAAAGGAAGGAAAGGGAAAAAACAAGGGCAAGGGTAAATTACTCCCTATATGAGGCGCATTTCCATATATTGTTTGATGTTGTGTGCTTTATTTCAATAGTTTAATATTCTTAGTTTTTTTTAATCAGTGGTTCAAAACTATTGTTGTTAAGTCAAACTTTTTTTTAACTATTGTTTTCTTAACTATTTTTCAAACAATAGATAGTAATTTTTTTTTAGCTATTGTTTCAAACATTCTTTTGAATTAGTGCTGTTCCAACATTTTTAAATATAGTTTTTTTTGTTTAATAGGTATAAGTCATGTTTTCTCTTTGTTCTAGGACATACTATTGTGTTCGGGTTGATGAAGGACTAGACATCGAGCACGCGTTGACAATTACATGCGCAAAAAAATACCTTTGCAGTGTTCAGCTGGAATAACTACAACACTAAATCATCAACAAAGCACCAGGGTCATGTTCCACAGGCGGTATGTCGGAGGTGCAATATTCCTACTCCTTCTGCATTTGGGGTACCGTGATCCGTACCTTGGTTGTGGTGGTCTGTAATTAAGTAGCCAAGTTGATCCCCCACGGTTGGCTTATTTGTGGGTTCTACAACAGTCATTATATCAATAGTAACCATTCTGTAGATTGAATGTCTGATCTTGGACAGCCACATATCGGGTTGATTTGAATGGGCCTATGAAGTTGAGGGCCTTGGTGGAATTTGTTATTCCAAATCTCAGAGAGCCCAAACAATTTAGGCTAGGCGTGAATTCTGGTAAAATGTTTGCTGTCTGTGAGTTGGCAGGCGCGGGCATGCAATTAATGAGTGACGAGAATTTGAGTCAGAAGTAACCGTAGTGCAGAATGCGGCTGAGTTCCGATCCAATGAACGTTTAGTAATTTCCAACAGCGGGAAACATTAGGTACCTCTCATTGCATTTTTTGTGAACTCCGGTATATTTGATATCTGTAGTTTTTTTACTTGCAAGAGTGTATAATGTTACTTTATTTTATTTTAATTTTGGTGTCTTTGTGTTCCGCAGGCAAAATCTTCTATACTCCATGTATCATGGCCATTTTAGGGGCACTCTACTCCTAAATTTAATGCTTATTAAGGGTCTTATAGTCTTATTCAAATGAAAAATCTACACAGTAATGATTCAGAATTTTTGAAAATCATAAATCTAGAATGTAATGAAACTATAATCTCACCTACCTCTTTTTATTGGAATAATCCTACAAGATATGATTCATACTTAAATGTTTGAAAAATAAGTCTAGGCAACCTGAGTTAGTTAATCGTTTCTTTTTATTGATTCAAAGTGTATGTCCAAAAAATTATTGTTGTATTCTGCTTGGACTTGAATTTTTCTTGTACAACTTACACCTATATGTTCAGCTAGTTGTATGTTAATTAATTATCGTTGCAGCGTCCATTGCAAGTTTTTTTAAAAGTATCGGAGGTGCGAATATGATATAGTCTAAATTTATTGTTGTTATGGGTTGTCTAATGTTGTTTTTTCCCTTCTTTGTTTTGTTGTGCATTAACCTACGATAAGACCTTTGCAGGTTTTCATATAACTCGTTCAGGAATCTACTCATTCCACAATCCCTTTAATTTCTGACTTTATCTCATGGAGCAGGATTGTTTTCTTTTCGATGTATTATCCTTGACTAGTGTGTGGAATGGACTGTTTCTTCTAATACTTTGTCTTAGATTCTGTAATTTTTTTTTTAATTAGTAACATGAGCTGGCCTTTTTTCTGGAGGAAAAAATTTGAATGTTTTTTTTAATAGATGTTGGCATTTTTTTTGTATGAGGTTACAATTTACAATTGCATTTGCACCTAATTATTTTTTATTGAATAAACGTTTTAATAATTTAAATTGTTCATTTTCATATTATTGCCTTTATGTTTATTTCGTTATTATTTCCCTAATTATTATCTTAAAAGGAATGTTTAATTCCTAATAGGAATACGTTGCTTTTGGTAAGCTTAAAAAAATAAGATGTTGTATAAGGTTTGCAATAAATATGATTTTGATATGTTATTAAGTGCAAAAAATATGCTACGCTTATGACATAAATATACTTTGCATTTGATATGTTATTAATTGAAGAAAATATTTTACGATATTAAATGCAAAATATACCTAATGATATTCTGTGCACGAACTTTTGAAGATTTAAGTTGTAATTTTGAAGATTAAGGAATACAAGTTGTAATTTTGAAGATTAAGGAATACAAGTTGTACTTTAGAAGATTCAGTTCAATTAAACTTAAAATAATATAAACCAAACTTTTAATAAAATGTTTTACCACTACATTCTCATATCAATGATAAAATTGGCTGCCAGAAAATGACTTAAGAAAATGGCTTAAGAAAATACAAAAGTTAAACTAATGACACTAACATCCGTTAATGAAAAGGGAAGCTACATTAAAAACATCATTTGCTAAAAAACTACTTAGTGCTAACATGAAATAAGTAGTCACATGTAATGATTGTAGAAACAACTCAAGGATTAATAGTATATGGACTTTAATTTGAAGTGGAAACTGCTAATAGGTGGTGCTTGCACTTGTTTAAACTGTTCGAACTAGTTTTCTCCCCTTCATCTATGGAGTAAATAGTCTTCTCCTGGATGTTGGTGGCTACCGCTTCGMCTGTCATGATTCAAAAAAACAAGTACACGAATTATTACATGGTGTTTAGTTGATTAATGAATAGAATGAATAGATGCATAAGAGACACATTCAATCTCATTTTTTGTGGCTGTAAAATAAGTTGAATGAATGCGTTTAACCTTTATCAATGTCTTTACTTCACGTTGTTCCCCCTCCCTTAGAACTTGAGGTTGAATGCACAACACATCTTCATCCCATAATAGAGCTACTCTTCCACTAATCCCCTCATAGTCGGCTAAAACCCATCTCATTCCGGAGTCAAGTTCCTCGTGCAGTGTATCATTCTAAACATGTTACCATAACATCTAGCTTCAAGTAAAATCACAAATTTCGGTCCATGAATGCTAACCATTTGGTTGAAATTTTCCTTGAACGACTCCCTCGCAGCTCCCTTARAGTTCCACACTATAATAGGGGTGTTGTAAGGCAAAAAGGTATCCCCATCACTATCGTCAAGATCACCCTCTATATCAAGCACATTTATTTTGTACCTTTTGAAGGTGCTATYTTGCTTGATCACAGTAAGCATCTTAATTCTAACTACGATTCTTGACATCCTTTCTACGACTCTCATATAGTGGTATTCAGTGGTGTATGTTGCTAGTTTCACCTGATATCTTTTTCACATCTCATAAGGTGTATCTCGCCGYAATGTTGGACCTCAACTCTAGGATCAAGTATGATCATAGCCCATCTAGGCATTACTTCAGTGTGCCAACACTCCCTCAATCCCAACCACTAACGCTGCAACACAACATACATTTTCGGGACATCCCAAACCAAGTCGTTGGTGTTCGGTAAGTGTCCTGGCTTAAGGTTAAGTCCTACCGTGGCGTTGAGCTGCATGTAGAAACCTAGCACTTGGCTGTTGTGAAGGAAACAAGCCTCTACATTAGCCATTAGGATCACMCACTAATGAGCCAACTTCAGATGGAAACAATTGAGACCAACCATATAATTCACAATGGTAGTAGTAGTAGTTGTCGACGTTCATTTCAGGCATGAGCATGYGTGGTGCAGTTGTAATCCCCCGTCATTTTCAGATATTTATAAATATATTTTCTTATAAATATATTACAATTATTATTTAA
>SNQN01002729.1:0-20541 GCA_008642245.1 Bassia scoparia | reverse complement strand
TAACTAATTTAATAAAATAACTAATATAAGGCGGTTATAAGACTAATATTAGGGACTAAAAATATAGAATATTATGCACTTATCAGTATCCTCCAAAATAATAACACAACAAAGCCTCAAATAATCACATTCCAAAAGACAACTTCACAGTTCTTATATATCATCCTTAATATAATACTACGGTCTAAAACTTAGTCATTAAGATCATCCTTCTTCATCATTACCCAAAGTTACTCCATACCAATCATTAAGTCATGTGTCTTTTGATCCTACTATTGACTTCTTGCTCAACAGTACAATTACCACCAATAAATCCTTATGATATACAAAAGCATCCCAAATTTCCAAGCGTTCCTAGACAAATCATGTTGAAACACTTTCATCATTTTTTTTCTTTAAATCATCCATACTTGTACGTAATATTCATCAATAAGTTTCATCTCTAGCCTCCTAATTCACCTAACGCTTTGAATAATAATCCTCATTAAATACCAATACACAATAATATATCATCACTAAGGTCAGATCACAATGTAATTAAAATGTAACTTCATAACACGGACAACCTTAGAGAAACTTAACAAATTTTCCTTAAACATTGGTAATAACACATTTCTTACCAACTCAATCACTTCCCAACATTTGTGTCATGCTCTTCGTTAATATACTTAGCCTTTGTCATGAGTAATTAAGATTTCCATACATTCAACCACCAAAGAGCCAATAGCCAACTTTCGGGCTGCAAGGTAAATATCTTAGTCCCACTTTTGGGAAAATAAAAAGAACAATTAATTGTCTTATATCTACAAGGATGAACATATCACCTCCTTACTACATGCCAACGARTAAATAATACTAACACCAAGCCTCATCCCAAGGTCAATTATATAATAGATCTCATTTACCTCGCATAATATGCTCGATCAATAACTACCACAGTATTTAATAAATAATAACTCAATAGTAGCACAGGTTTCCCAAATAGTCACATTCACTCAATTCGTAACATAATAGACCAATAAAGCTAATACCCAAGCATAGTTCTCAAATAATAAATATAAACGAATCCTTAGTAATAAGCAACCAAACTTCAATTCACTAMGTTTTTAATTGATACTAGTACTACCTCATGGCAATCACGTAATGCTGTAATTAACATAATACTATTACATCTATTAACCATAGTAGTATAGAAATTGAGAATAAAAAAAAGRCTCAATCAATGGTAAGCAAGTAAAGTAACAAATATCATTCATCACTGTTTTATAAATGCAATATGCAATCACAATAAACAAAAATGTAATCAGAAAGATATATGCATGCAATTAAGGGCAGTTTGAATTTTTTTCCYAAGTAATTCAACTTTGTTTGTAGCTTTGGGCGCAATTGAAAATAATGTAAACCAAAACATAATTAATTCAAATGTCATTTTGAAAAAGAAACAAAACAACTTTTTAAGATCGAAGATAATTTACTCATAATGTGATTTTAAAATTTGAATTATGTGAAATATTTTGCAATACCACCAATTATTTATAACTTTGTAATAACCAAAGACTTTTATTGTAGAGAAGATTATTTTGCGATTAAGTGGAAAAAAAATTCGGCACATCATACCTCCCCTTAAAAGAGAGTATGTCCACGGAACTCAGAATCGTGTTAAAATGTTTGTTATAAGTGCAACAACTATTAAGCCTACATCTTGAACAACAAATAGCAAGTAATCACATATTTCGATGTACAACATTGTAGTATAGCGCAGTTATAGAGTTAGATTAAGACATATAATAACACGCCAACTACGTAAGGTTAAATTAAAACACATAAGCGCGCCTTCCTAAACTAACCGAATCTCGCTTTAGAGTCAAGTAAAGGAAGAAATTGTAAAATATCGTCATTGTAATTTTTTTTTGTAAGAAATGTTTCAATAGTATAAAACATTTTAATAAAACGTAATTGATAAAAGAAAAGAAAGTAAAAAAAAAAATTCTGCTTTTAAACTGATACACTTTGTAACACCCAAAAATCTTCCTTTTCGTAAAATATAATTGACAATACGGAAAAACTATTGGACATGTTATCGTCACGTGTGAAAACGTTTTGGCTTATTCAGAATATTGCAGCGGAAAATGAATAAATCAAATAACCAAACTTTTAGGAAAACTATCAAAGAACTTTAAAACCGTACAATTAGGAACCAATGTCGGTCCTTTATTCAAAACCGAGAATAATTGATTTGGTAAACTCACGAAACTTGGAAAAATCATTTAAACCAATTATAAAAATACTACAATTATTCAAAAGAGCATTAAACAYCAGTCCAAGGATCAAACACTCGAGCACTCCCATAACCCCAACGTTACAAAAGCACCGATATAGCCATCAACAACCTGTAAAATCCTGTGAAAAGTCTGCTCCCCATAATTTCCAAATGAAATAAGGATCATCACAGGTCCACCGAAAGAAGGAAAATGTGGACGACATACAATACACAAAAACACACGTAATCAACAAAGCTGAGTACATACAACTTACGAAACAAGAAAACAAATAGACAACATGTCCCTTAAAAACTGGACATACCAAGTTACGACACCTACTTAGAAACAAAATAAAAATCCAACGGTGGTGTTTACAACCACTCAACAACATTTTATACAACCCAAAGATCCAAAATAACTCAGTCCCAATCACATATCATATACAACTGCTCCAAAAKATCTRTATCCCAACATCACCAATCGCTCCTAATAAACAGATTAGTACCTGCAAGAATAGTTTACTCGACTCTAATACAGACTCAATATAGTTATTACTTTTGTTATGATTTGAGCAACAAACAAGGCTGTCCAAAACTCATGTTCACAATTTAGGAACATCAACCAGATATCAAGTGTTATCAGACACAAGGTGCCACAAAACCCATGTCTCCCCGTCGAAAGGCATCAAAAACCAATAAACAAATGGCGAACGGGCGCGACTCCGTCACCATAGTTAGATGAGATCTCAAACTAACCCCAATTTGGATAAAATCCGTTATAAAATAAGTGAAGAGAGACGCGTTGATCAAACGACCCTCGGAAGGAAGCGAATAAAGTCGCAACCCCAACCCCTGATTGGCAATACTTTAGATGTGCACAAGCCCAAAGTTTTATTTCTCATTCATATTATAATTTAATTGTTAATTACTCATCAAGTTAACATGACTCACAATAAGACCGCAAATCACATTACAATTCTCTTAACATAAATCATTCCTATAGTTGGACAAATTCCTTTAATTTATAAACCTGTTGGACAAGCCAACTAACCTCGTTATTAAGACTTGTATACTTCCCTTTACTCAAATCATAAATCATGTCATGAACGAGTAATAAAATCACCTCATGGAGTAAGTTACACTTGACCCCACTTAGTTTGTCCACATATCAAAATTACCTCATGGAGTAAGTTACACTTCTTAACTCCACTTAACTCATCATCGTATTATAATTTACCTCATAGAGCAAGTTATACTTGACCCCACATAATTTGTCAATAGACCAAACCAGTTAATTAATGTCAAATGACTAATTAACAACCTCCATACTAAAACTCATGAATAAACCAATTCCACAAACATTTCTCAATTTGCACAAATATAGACCATGACACAAATAAATAATTTATTCGCGACTACCAAATAATTCCATGGACGTTTCCTACTCATGCCTCTAAGTTCTCAGACATCCTCAAACATACATAACGATCAAGGATTCCGCAAGTAGTATGTACCTCAAAAAGGAAACAATCCTGCAAATTACTTCTACTTCAATAATAAGTCAAGGAGAATTTCCTCCTACAACCAAATAGAAATCAATTACTATTGATTCCTAATACAAAATTACAGCAATATATATTCCCTTGAAACCTCACAAAAACCTTTAAAAATCAACCTCGGACATGTTTTAAAGATTAATTTCAATGCTCATATAATAAACCATTCATTAATGTTTTTTTTTTAAAAAAACCTTAAAAGCCATATTTTTCAATTGTTGAAAATACTTTGAATATGTATAATAACTCTGAAAATATCACAATTAACATATATTTTTGTGCCAAATAATTAATTTTAATAAAAAAACATATTTTGTAATCAAAAATTGTCAATTTGATGTAATAATTTATTAAAGCACTAAACTCCACAAAAATTTATGAAAATTTTACAAAAGGTGTATTACTGTATATAGAACATCCACACAAAGTTTCGTAAATTATAGTTAGGAGCGATCGCTTTTCTCCTTGGAGCGGCTGCTCTTGACCCTTAGAGCGACCACACCCACATTAAGGCCATTTCTAAAGACCTGGAGCGATCGCTCCATTCTTGGAGCGCCGTATTGGGCTTCGAGATTTCTTCTTCTTTTTTGGGCCCAATTAACACTCAGTATATATAGGGTAGAGCTCATTTATTGATGTACGCTGTTCATTCCAGCTATAAACCCTAGTTTTCAGAGAGAGAAAGTTCATTTTGAGAAAGATTTTGTAATCAACATCGTCATTTAAGCATTAATTCAAGTTATTTTTGGTATTGTTCTTCAACTTTTCTCCTTCTTTCTTTGTTTTAGTTGTTTTATTACTTATTTCCRGTGGTAGTTAGTAGTTATTAGCTCTTGTTACTTGATAATCCTTGCTTAATCAACTAGATAATTAATCATGCTTAGTGTTAGACTGTTAGCTTTATGTTTTCCACATGTTTTATTGCTCTAATTTCCATGATGAGTGAGTAGTTCCATTTCTAGAGTTTGTTTAATGGAAATCTTTAATTAATTTGGGGTTTTGTCTTGCCAACTAAATGAAATAAAGGGGAAGGTGGATTTGAGTGTTGTGAGCACTTTGTTTACCCTTGATTAAGGTTAATTTTTGTGTTTGATTTCTATTCTTGCTATGTCTATAAGTGTTAGTTGTTATCATTTCACACCTCAAATTCCATGATCATGAAAATGCCTTGAGAGAGGATTAAAGTGATTAGGATTATTGTTTTTGCTCTTGTTTAATGGTGGTTTGATTAGAGAGTGACTTGGTGAGGCCTTAAGGGATACTAACCATTTCTTTATTCAAACTCAATCTCTCAATTGGGGCCCTAGTGGGACAGTGAGAGATAAGAAAAGAGAGTGTCCCCTTTCTCGGTTTTCATGATGTTTGGCAAGGCAATCCCAACTTAGTTAGGATTCCCGGATCATTTACCCTAAATTGCTTTATATTTGACTCAATCCTTAGTTAATTTCTAGTTTGTTACTCGTGAACTTGAAACCTTCAAAGAAAACCTAGACCCTTAGCTAATCGAATAGACCTAATTTCGTCTGTTCCCCGTGTTCGTTCCTCCATATACTACAACGTGGGGTTGTTTGAGAAGGACCTCAAAACCCAAATCAACAAGCACCTACAAACTATACACATACACTTTATACATCATAAGAATTGGTCTAAATAGAAATTTAGAACTAATACTCATATTCTTCAATACTTCAAAGATTTTCTTAATTTCATCACTTCATGGTCATGATCTTCTCGAGATTTTCTCAAAGGAGCTTTAGTGTTTCAAGTATCGAAATACTTGTATGATAATAAAAATAACACAATATAGAACAAAACATTTGCATACTATCACTTTATTATGCAAGTGACGAACAAGGTTTCCTTAGCTGCTTAAATATAACAATYAGATATAAATAAAGCTTTCATCAAAGATGAATCAAACAAGATCCTTATTGATGACTATATTTTTTCTTATATATTGACCGCAATTTCTAAGATTATTATCACAACTTGTGAATAATCCCAAAGTTCCTTAGGACATGAACTTTAAGGAACGTAGGGAATATCATGAATTCATGTCAATTTTCTCATGTTTATTTTTTCGCTCAATGTTTTTCTTGACCTTTGAAATGTTAATTAATAAGAAACAATTTTTTGCAAGGTTCATCATTAAAATATTTGAATTGAATATGAGGTATATTTTTTAAAAAATTAATAGATGTAAGACATATAAATATTGAAAATTTTGATTTGGTATATAACTCTTAACAAGTTACAAGCAAATGTAGTTAGTCGTTGTACGGAGTAGATGTTTAACTAAATAGTTCTAATGGACTCATTTTCATATATAGAGGGGCTAAAATTTCTCGACCCATTTTTTCTGATCTCATAAATAGTTTTCCATATACTTTTTAGCATAGAAAACTCTTTTGATAATTTTAAATGATTGTTGAATCAATCTACTTTCAAGAAGGCAATAATTTGCTACTTCTACCATAATAGGGTTACCTYTTAAACAATTCAATAGCATCCATTCATAAAATTCTAGTTTTTTTTTCATCTAAAAATAAGTAATTAATTTTTGTAAGGGCATGCTCCAATTTGCATGCAATGTCTGATTTTGCATATTGCAATCCCACAATACGATTTTTCTTCTCTTAATCAAAGTAGAAGAGAAAATCGTTTCTTCATATGTATTATTGTTTTTTGAAATTGTTGGACATGAAAAAGATGATTAGTTCTAATAATGGGAGTATCTTGTAAGAAAATAGTCCCTATCAAAGACAATGGATATGATCAAGTCATCGGAATGGCCACCTAGTGAATGGGTGAAGGGGAAAAGGATCGATACCGGATCCTTTGGTCATGTTTACATAGCCATGAACAAAGCCAATGGACGCCTTTTTGTGGTCAAGTCTTCCAAATCCGACAGAGGGTGGAAATCGCTTGAACATGAGGCCMACGTGCTCATGAATCTGAATAGCTCACAACATGTAGTCAAATGCCTTGGGAAGGAAGTAACCCATGAAACAAATGGTGAATGCATGTATAACATTTTCTTAGAGCACATAGGAGGAGGTAMCTTAAATGATATAGTGGATAAATTCGGAGGCCCATTGTCTGAAGATGTTGTTCGTTCCTACACGAAACAAATTCTTGCAAGTTTAGATTTCTTGCATGAAAAAGGAATAGTGCATTGCGATATCAAGTGCAAGAATGTGTTGCTAGATTCCAATGGTGAGGTGAAATTGGCCGATTTTGGTTGTGCCCAAAAAGCAAGAGAGGTAGGAGAAAAACACGACAGTTTGAGTTTGTTGCAGTGTGTGGGCAGTACTGGTACGCCTTTATGGATGGCACCTGAAGTGTTGAGAGATGAGGGTTTGGATCATGCTGCAGATATTTGGTCTTTAGGTTGCACAATTATTGAGATGGCCACAGGAAAACCACCTTGGGGGGACGATATCATGTCAAGCAATTCGATGGCCACTGTTCTGAAGATTGCGAAAAGTAAAGAAAAGCCTCAGTTTCCTGATAAGTTGTCTAAAGATGGATTGGATTTTCTACAGAGGTGTTTGCAGAGGAACCCAAGGAAGAGGTCGACAGCTCGAGAATTGCTTTGTCATCCATTTGTTTGTGTTAATAAAAGCAATTGTAATACGAATTCCATACAAGATCAACCATATACTTATTCTCCAGGAAGTGTTCCAAATACTTCTCCGGCAAGTGTTCTGAATGTAGACAAGATTGAAAAAGACTTCAGTGACTGTGAGGATGAATCGAATCAAACTTCTTCATTATCAAGCAGGGGATTAGTCCCAATGATGCACCAGGTTGAGAGAAAGGAGTTGAGTGACAGTTTAGGATGCAATGAACAGTATGAACTTTCAGAAACACCTGAAACTTGGATTGTTGTTAGATCAAATTGAATTGTACAGGAGCTTAGAGCATATTATTCTTTGTATTTGTATATGTGAATAAGCAAAAACAAGAGCAAGGAGTTTATCATGATTCTGATTCAACTTTATTTTCACAATTAATAATAGTTGTCACAACTCTATGGTTTAAACATGCATTACAATACAAGAAGTATAATTAGCTCTTTCAGAGACACTTCATATTTTGTCAATTCTTCACAGAAATAGACAGGAAAATTCTTACATTGTGTACAATGGTACGCCAAACCCCTGGATTACTTGATTGGAAATCTTTCCTGATTGTGTAAGCCATTTGATTCCTACCTGACCTTATGTCAGAAAGTCATTTCAGAACCAGTCTACATGTTCGGTAGATACTTTTGGCTGTTTCTTTGGTCTTTGATACCGATTGTTTTCATATTTGGCTTTGACAATGAGAGAATAAAGCAATTCAGCTTCTGCTGAGGTATCATATGGAGTATCTACAATGCTGCCCAGAAGATTTAAGAAAAATTAAAGATGCAAGAATCAGACATCACAGCAGCTCAAAACACGCCAATCAAGTGGTAATAGAACGTACAAAAGCATGTTAAATTTCATTGAAGATAATTCACTGCAAGGTTAACAGGCACAGCTTTTATGGCTTGAAATTTTGCAACTGCAACAAAAAGGTCCAAGTGCAATATAAAAGTGACAACAAGAAAAGCTGAGTTTACCATAGAAAAATCCAATTTATTGCTTTTCCTCCTTGTGTCTCTTGCAATGGTCAGAAAAGGAGCCCAAATGTTACTAGTGCACATTTTAAAAGTGCATTGTCCACAAGTTAGTGAAAGAGTTCATTCATGAGATTGATGTGCATGGCATCAGGTATGAGCCATCAGCCTATGAGGTGATAGAAAATGAAAGTGTGTGTGAGTGTATTTTTATCGCCAATTTAGATGCTGTCAAGCTTAAAATACATTTTTGAACAAATTGTGAAACCAACAATTTTTATTATCTCTTGGTCCAGAATACATTACAAGTGGCAGCATAGCCAGTGACCAAGAACAATTGTAGTCATTGCCACAAAATTTCTACGTTGCTTGAACATGTATAGGCCTACAGGTGTTCACTTCTATATGGATCCGAGATGCAGACATGGGAAATCTAATACAGAGTATTAAAGACAGGACATTTAAGAAGTGTCTTAATATTTTCTATGGAGCWAAAGGCGGTGAGAGCTCCTCCTAATTGAGGCCAAAAGAAAACATCCTAGAGCAGGAGTAAGAAGCTGGAGGAGTCTTAGACACTTAGGACTTGAGAATTGTAACAGCTGGTTTACCTTAAGCCCCTAACAAACTGAAGAAAAGCCCCACTGTCTGCCTTAATAACAGTTTAGMTTTGCCTCATTTTGCTAAAATCTCTATTTGTTCTTCCATAATGTTCAACAGTCTTTTTTCATTCTTTTGTCGATTGTGGGTTTAGGGCTTTATATGTAACTAGCAAGGAGAAATTCCTCTTTCTCTAATTTCCTTTCCCAAAACATCTAATTACAATTAATTTCATCATTCTAAGGGTGTCCTACAGATTAATTTAAATCTACATGCAACTTCACATTCATAAGAAAAGTGTGATGGGACTATGGGAGAGACTAGGAAGTAACACTCGAAAACAATTTGTATAACATCGAAGAAAATTTTCCATAATTAAATATCAATACATGGCAAATTTTAATCATGAAACAGTGTAGATGGAATCAATAAATTAGAGCAACGAACTTATGGAAGGATACAAAAAAGTAGAAAAAGAAAGAAAGAAACACATGGAATTCAATTGATTCTCCTCCAATATGTTTTTGGAAAATACCTATCAAGGAGCTCCTCCAATATGATTCTCTGAGAAGGTGTGACATAGTGAATGCAACTTCTTGGACACTGACCTACAGCTAGCTGGACTCGATAATCTTCAGCATGACCTGCACTTCGCTTTATCAATTAGTTGAGCATTGCCACTAACTTATCAGACTAAGCATCTGAATTCTGAACAGCCAGTACTATGTTTGCTTCAGTACCATCCAATCAAATCAATTCCAATTTTGCATCAATAAAACGCATGAGTTGAGCTTATTCACAAACCTTGAGATTTCGCTCGTGCAGTTCCTAATGAAGAAAAGGAAAAGGCCTGAGGGGCCTGTTTCACACATGAATATGGACATCCTGTCAATAAATCAACATGATCAGACACATGAACCTAAAACCCAAAATAATCCACAAGTGCAAAAAAATTTGGAAAAGAAATTAAATTCTGATACAATGAAGGTAGCATAGTGATTTTATCCATAAAGTTGGTAAATCATAAAAAAGTAAATCATAAAAAAGTAAATCATAATAAGACAAATAAGGTGGAGGTTCCTTGAGAACCATGTGGTTTATAAATTATAACAATTGCTCTGAACAAGTCGTTGTCTCGCAAAAMTTACTTGGTTCCTGCAAATCTGAAGGAAAGTGAATGGTCTTCAAATGTTATTTGTACKAAGTATAAGATACGATATATCTACTTATGACTAAAAAAAATTACTGGTCCAACATTATTCAGATGTAACTCAGGACTGCAGAGTGCATCTCCTTCTGAGAAAAGAATCGGCTACTCAGGACCTATATTTTGTGTTGCTATAATACTTGACACATTGTAAAGCAAGCCTCATGGCCCATGTTCATTTTCTYCAACCATTCTGCAAAAGGAAGAGCTGTGCTAATGAATCTGAATATCGAAATTCCCCATAAAATTAAAGGGAATATCCAATGAATAACATAGAAGTTCCATATGTGTAGCAACCCGCCTTGTCATGCGCTTAACTCAAATTTTCTGCCTCGGCTCTCATTCTATGATTAGACGGTTAGGAAACATATTTGCTTTAATGAGGATTGGCTACACGGTGAATGCTCTTATCAACGTCAAAGTAAAGAGTGAATTAGCATAATTTACATTAGAAGCATCTGCAAGTTTCCTTTTATTTATTGCTTTACTCTTTCTTGGGCTGCATGCAAACGTCCTACAATGATTTAGATGCAAGTAACATTTTTTATATGTACAATTACATGCATTAAGTGTGAGATAATGTGAAACGATACGACAACATAAAACACAAAATTACAAAGTTAATGCTTCTTAAAATCGGGTATTTAGCTGTACAAGGGAACTTGATGACAGATAGGCGGCCAAACTGGGGTTAAAATTACCATCGTTCATACTCCCTACAGTTCTAGAAATCTAGTACATTGTGTTATTTCACTATTCACTTGTTAAAAGAATATTCAAAATAACTTTCAATGTATATAAAAAGATGGTAGAGTGGGGCCTTTTTTGATTCATCTTTATGAGAATATTATTATTAATATGCATTGAGAAACATATGAAAAATAAATGTACAAGATTTAAATGTACGGAACGCGTACAATATTTCATTYAACATGAAAGAAACAAGCGAAAAAACTGCTAATTATTGGAGTAATTTAAAGAGCTCAGTCTACAACACAAATGTAGATATTACTATTAATTAATTAAAATGTTCAAAAGAATTGGCTCATTGTAATAAAGAATGCAGAATTATTTGTCATAAAGAAGGTTACTCTTGCTGAATTATATAAGATAATTTGGCAAAGAATCGCCACTTKAAGGAAAAAAAAATATGTTCCAGAAGACAACCAAAACCGATAATTAGCAGTTCATTACACACGAGCTAAACMTGTATTTTAGACCAACGATCAAGAAGTTGAGCTTKATGTCATGCATGGAGGGCCTATGTTACTCTGACTCAAACTAAGCGTCTTCTTATATCTGTGTATCTAATTAACACATTGAGGTAGATGCAATAATAAAGATGGATTCATACCTTTGCCAACACACAATGATTCATTGACAAAAACATCAAATGCTTCACATTCTGGATTGTCAAAAGGATCTAAACATTCACTGCAAACACGCATTCAAACGATAAGCATGCAGTACAAATTAGAACGAAGCAGACAAACAATTGCAAGCTTCAAAGGTTAAACAAAACAAGTACTTCCTCCGCTGTCTACTGTTGTTCCCATTTTAGAATAGGGAAGGAGACTAAGAAAAGTGACTTTTAGGAGTGAACAAATACATTTAATGAATATAGATTTTTTGTGTTTACTATTGAATATATATCTTACCAAAGCATTAAAAAGTAGTTGCTAGAATCATCATCCTCCTAAAGTTTCATCTCTCAAATATTGTATGTCCATGTTTTAACAATCTCTACTCCATTTGACATGCTTGAGATTGCAAAACCAAAACACGGTTGAAGGAATTCTGACATTTTAACAAGGAATGGGGAGGAGGCTGAAGTAGTGATACCGTGAAGACAAAGTAGACATAAGATGGGACTAGCTGACGCAAAAACACAAGACCAATATGTCATATACATCATACCATGTACATAAAACAGAATAGTACCTTTCAATAATCTCTGACCTGCTAATATTAGAGAGAATCTGCATCGTCATTCAAATAAGAAGTCACTGTCCAAAATTTTACACATACACTAAATTACTAATGAACATGGAAAGTTACGAAACTACACTAGTTAGAAAAGCAATAAACATGTAATATAGCCATAAATTAAAAAGCTTCTATAAGTAGATGAAAGCTGAATACCTCATAGGCTTTAATCACACGTCGAACCATCAAATCAGAATTGTGCTGATCCCTACTCACATCGGGATGAAATTTCTTTACCTGTCCCACAATCAAAACCTCCTCATGCTTTACAACAATTATTAAATTACACAAAACACGAACAATGTATCGATACTATTTACATCGGATTTCCTTTTTTATGCATAATACAGATTACAGACCTACCTATTCTAACATTGGTTATGTTGTAATATGGTCGCAAATTAGATTCTTTGCAAAGAGTTCCAAATTCTTATCTTTTTGTCCCTTTAGTTATCTTTGTTATCAAGACTTGTACAGCATATATAAATTGTGCTAGGAAACCAGCTCTCTGAATTCTAAAATTTCTACTGTAATAGACATACTCTCACTTAAAAATTGTTATAAAAAGTGCATTTAGTTAATAAATTCATATATAACATCATATATTTCAATATTTTCAGCAATTTCAGCAAAAAAAAAAAAAAAAGAAAACTCAATTCAGCAAATTAACTTATCATACTACCAAATACTTACTTTATTCAAAATTAATGATTTACTGTTCAATCAAAACAAGACTAAACCAAACCATAATCACTAGACGTGCATCTTACAAAATCACATCAATAAATTAATAACAATCCAGAAGAAAAGGTAAACTAAAGGGCACTTTTAATTCTGCAAATTAAGCCAAACAAACAAAGGAATTACACTGTTGAATTGAAATTGCTTACTTTGGCTCGGAAAGCAGCCTTAAGTTGGGCGGCAGAGCAGCCGGGTTCAACTCCGAGGACCGAGTAAGCAGCAGCCGTAGTTGTGGGAGATTCATCGCCGTCAATGCCTATGCTTCTTCCGCAGTTCAATGTAAAGGAGGATGATGAGGACAGAGAAAAAGGATGAAATTGATGAGGTGAGGAAATTGGCGCGAAACTTTTGGGCAAAAAGTAGTTACGATGACAGTTATGGAGGTGGGTTTTTGAGTTAGGTTTCATGAAAGAGGAGGAAATGGGGGTTGAAGGTGGTCTTGTTATGCAAGCCATCTTGTGTGTCTTACTAATTTTCTTACATTTAACTTTTCAATCTGTAATTCTATTGATATATATATACTATAACTTGGTTCTTACGTACATTTTTGAAAGTGTCATTTTTTTTTCTTTTTATTTTTTAATTTTTTCCATTCTTTGCTGCTATTAAAAGATTTTTCATTTCTTTTTTAGTTTTATAAGTTTTTTTGTTTATTTAAAAGATTTCTTTAATTATTTTTTCCCGAATTAAAAAAAACCTTAACTATTTTTTACTGAAGTAGATAAAACATCATTCAATTTTTCGTTCATGGTATTGTTTCTCTCCTCCGGAATATATACAAATAATATAATGACTTATTTTTATTTAATTATTTAGAGAAGCTTACTTTAATTAATTTCTCTTATGTTTTATATTATTTATAATATTATCAAATGCATGAAATCATGCATTATATGTGTACATTGTAAGTATACTTGAATTTTTTAGATAACTTGTATGATTTGTTGTTAGAATAATTTGTAAGTTTTTTAATGAGAAAATAAATTGTATTTGTACCATTAGAAATAAAATTTAGTTATTATTATGTATTAAACAAGTGTTAACGGATATTGTCTAGGCCAAAATACTAGTTAGCTTTTAAAACAAAGATGTTTTAAGGATTAGTTCCATAGAAATTAACCAATAGTCTATTGTGACATCCTATAAGCCCATATGTAGGCTATTTATGAACCGATCCAGACGGAATTTGGACCGAATCGAATCGAGATCGGATCGACCCTGTACCACCGATTTGAAATTAGCGATTCCGGTGGCCGATCCGATTCGGATAAACCCCGATGGTCCGCCGGTCTAGACTAGCGACCAGGTATTTTAAAAAATTGTTTTTGTTTTTTTTTGGAAGTAACAATAGTCAATAGCTTTGCTTAACTCAATGTCTATTTACTCGACAATAACTTTTCCCTTTCGAAAACCCTAACTCTCTCTCTCCCTCTTTACTTCTTTCTCCTCTTTGATCTTCTTCCTTTCTGTCTGCTGTTGCTGCTGCACACCTCTGGTTCCCCATCAGTGGCTCTAGCTCCCTGGCCTCGCCGTCTAAGCAGCTCGCATCCCGGCAAGAGCAGAACGAGCAGTAGGCCGATGTTCTCAAGTAAGTTTTCGTCTTTTTTTGTTTAGATTTGTTACATAGATATTGAAATGTGTAATTGTTTGTGTATTTGTGTTAATTGTTTGTAAATGTAATTTTGCTAGGTTTTTATTTTCGCTATTTTGTTTTTCAATTCATTTTTATTGTCTTTGAGATTTTTGAATTTAATGAAATACTCCTGTAGGACATGGGCCGCGCCCTCGACTATAGCGGCGCGGCTTGGTACTACTCGAGAGTGTTGCGTGGGCTTGAGCACGGAACACCGCACGTGAGCTTGGGGTCGTGTTGTCGAGTAAGGGGAGTCAGACCACCCGTGCTATATGTTATTCACGGACGCCCGAAACGTTGGTGCCAAACACATGGCCCACGTCCAATCAATAAACCAGTCGTGGGTTCGGGGACATGGTACGAATCAGATCTGTACCCAAATTCCGCGCATGTGCGGCTCTACTCGGTCTCATTTGCAATTCCTTCATACGGTTATTGATGACATAACTATTATTTAGGCACCTGTAGAAGCGTACTCTAAAGATTTACAGTGGGTTCTATTTACAATGCAGACTACCTAACTAGAATTGTGACCACTTTGCGTTATCAATTAAAACGGTGCCTAAAAAAACGGTTGTCCATGATTATCTAGACTTTAATGTGATACGGCATAATTTCCGTCTTGTTTAAGCAAATAATATACACTATATACAACCATCAAAGCGAGATATATGAACTTCAAAAATATATACAACCATCTTACCCTGAATTGCAAACAAACAAGTTAGTTCGTAATAAAACGAGCGATGAATGCTTCGCCTTGGATCGCCTGATTTGCAAACAAAACAGATTAGTTCATAATAAAAACTGCGAACGAATCTTCCGCCTTGGATCGCTATACAAGGATAAGAAATCGTTAGTATTGACAGTGATAATAATAATGACAATGAAAATAAAAGAATTGAAAACAATAAAAACGTTAACACACTCCTACATATTTACATTGGAACAATTAATAGTGAAGTTTTCTATATTTTTGTATAATTAAATGAAAGTATCGTTATTAATTAGGTGAGAAAAGAGTGTGTTTAGTGGCGAGTAATTCAGAAATAAACCTTATTATCGCTGTTGAATCGAACGAATCGATGCTTAGAACTAAGAACGAATGTATTTAGAGTGTTTGAGAAGAGTGTTGAGAGCATGAGAGAAATAATACGCAGATAGAGGCGGGAAAGATAGAATAGACGTGTGTGTTTCTCTGATGAGCAAGGCACGTATTTACTAGGCACGAGAGGCACGAGGAGGGAGAAACCCTGCGTATATACGCAGGGACTGCGTTATTAGCAGGAGACATGCGTTATACGAACTCATGTGTATACATTCTTCCGCGTTTTTTTTGATTTCCTCCGTTCCAATTTCCATAATACGTGATTTGCCTTGATTCGCGCACCTAGCACCTTTTGCTCTCCAAGCAGAGATTCTTAAGTGTTTCTAGAAGGTTCCACGTATTTCCGCGAGTATTTTTTGTGTATTTTGTATTTTTTTGTATTTTCTGCGTATAAAAGCTTATATAAAATCATAGAAAATATAGAAAATCGAGAAAATAATCTAAAATTTGGTGAGTCAGAAAATTGTGCAAGAGTGGTGATGAAAGGGAGATTATGGAGATCACCAATTAAATTATTTTTTAAAATCCTAAATAGAAAAGATAACCTTTAATAGAAATAATTAAAATAAATAAAGAATATTTTGCCCCTATTTATTTGTCCTATTGCCTCATAGTTCCGAGTATAACTCAGTATTTCAACTTTTGCGAGTTCAAGCCATGTTTCTAAGTCGAAACAATGCGAGCGCGGTATGTTTCTCACTGATTATCTTTTGGGGAGACATTTTTAGGTGCTACAGAAAGCCACTTTGCGAGTGGTTGGAGAGACATAGTCTCGTAAGACGGAAGTCAAAGTATATTCGATTTTGGACGGAGAGCAAACTCAAGAGTTCTGCGACCGCTGAGTCACCCTATCTCTTGCCGTGGTACCTGCAACACAACGGTTGTTTCCCTGTAGCGTGTCGCTGCTGGTCTGATTTGCTTTCCTTGGGAAATTTTATTGCGGAGCAAACTCAAACACCGCGAGAGTGCGGAACTTTTGATGGGTGAGAGAGAGATATCAAAACGCCGAGATTGCTGACGGAATTCTGTAGCGGTGAGATTCAGACCGAAGATGTGCTGACAGATTCTCTGATAGGGAGAGAAGATCAAAACCGAAGATGATATGCTGCGAACTTCTACTGTAGCGGGAAGATTCAAGACCGAAAGATGATTTGCTTGAGATTTCTGTTAGGGGGAAACCAAGACCCTGAAGATGGGCGCTGGATTCTGTAGCGGGGATGAAATCGTAGACTCGAAGATGCTTGTGCTGGATTTCTGTGATAGCGGAGAAAATCGTAGGCGAAGTGTGCTATTTGAACTTTCTGGCGCT
The DNA here is from genome assembly GCA_008642245.1 of Bassia scoparia. Classification (NCBI taxonomy): domain Eukaryota; kingdom Viridiplantae; phylum Streptophyta; class Magnoliopsida; order Caryophyllales; family Amaranthaceae; genus Bassia; species Bassia scoparia. Next base: position 3,538 of record SNQN01002729.1, on the reverse strand, counting down.
GGGAGGATTCCAAACCCCGAAGTGTGTAAAGGACTGTTGTGTGAAGAGCCCCACTTTGGACATGAGTCTGAAAGAGCGAAATCTCGTAAGCGGAAGTCAAAGTATTTGATTCGCGGACAGGGCAGATAACTCAAGACATTCTGCGACCCTGGTCACCCTTTTTCGCCCTCGGTACTGCAACATAAGGTGTATTACCTGTACACGCCCATGCGTTTTATGCCTTGGAAGCGCCTGGATCCTCGGGGGTGCTTTCTCCTACGGGCTGACCTTGGCTTTTTAGGAGAAAATGAGGTGATGGATACCTTCGAAAGTGCCTCGTTCTAAGTAAGCTTTCCTACGGCTGACTTGCTTTTCGGAAAGAAAATGATGTAGATGCCTTCCTACGAGCTGCCTTGGCTTTTCGGAGAAGTAATGCAAGTTCCGTCGGACGCCTGTTCCTTCGGAAGTATCCTACGGCTGACCTGGACTTTTCTGGGGAGAGTTGTGATGTACATGCCTTCCCTGACGACTGACCTTGGACTTTCTGGGAAGACGTAATGTAAGTTCCGTCGGAAGCGCCGTCGTTCATTCTGGAAATTTCCCTACTGGTCCTTGACCTTGGCTTTTCGGGAATTGCGAGTAGCAACATCGCGTATAGCGATGAGCAATGGTATAGCTATGAGTGATGATATGGTTCCTTCGGAAACGCCTGTCCTCAAGAACCTTCCCTACGGCTGACCTCGGCTTTTAGGAAAGAATGTTGCGTGATTGTAGCAAATGGACTTAGTATAGGATGAATTGCGTGTAGGCGTGTGAACGAACTCGGTGAGATTGGCCTAGCTTGTGTGGAGGTGGTTCCATGTGCAATGTGCAATGTAATGTGTTTGTGCAGTGTGTATGCATATGATGTTTGTATGCTCACATGATTATGCTTATGAAGTGCGTCAATGGGTATATGGTAATGAAAGTCATTCTTAGATCAATGCATGAAATGACTGAGGAAATTGACTAATGTAAGATGCTTTGTTGGATTGCGGGATGGAGCACGTCTCAAGCCCCATTCGAGCAAAGGCGATTGCTTGTGATTGCAAGTGAGCCCAACCATAGGGTTTGGGTGTGTGGAATGGCTTAATTTGTGGTGTTGATGGTTGGTTTAGTGGGTGAGCCCCACTTGATCGAGGTTGTCGGGCAATGGTTGTGGAGTAAGGTAGGCTAATGATTTTGTGGATGCATGGGTCTTGGCATGCTTTTGTGGTAGGTTATTGTAGGGATGAGTATTAGGATTTTGTCTTGCCAAATCGGTGACTTGAGCTGAATGCCGCAGAGGAGGGAGATGGCAGATGTGTGCAATGCGATGCTTGAGAGAGGCATGATGAGACTGCGAGGTAGCACTAGAGAGTTGAGGTGAGCCCTAATGGTGTATGAGAATAGCTAAGGTTCAAGAAAGCAGGCTAAATTTGTGACTAGGGTAGTAAATGGGAATTGATGGGGTTGGCCTAAGATGATGTAGGTTCAAGCTCAGGTTCTATGTCGGGTGCTACACTAGGAATTTGTGTTCTGACTTAGGGAATCCAATTATGATGGGAGTGGACTCAGAATGTTATTGAGTTTGGGTGACTTCGAGAAGAGGCTTCCTAAGATATCCTTTGGATTCAGACCGTCGTAGTTTCGTTGATGATTTGGACAATGCTCGTGTGAGAGGGCTTTTGTGGTGGGTGTGGCTGTGTTTGAGGGTTGATAAAGGCTCGATGATCACACGTCGTCGCGGTGTGCCTTTTGACTCTTGCTTTTTTATTTGATTTGGCTTTGAGGCTTTGATTGCATTGGATTTTGACATTGATTTTGCATTTGTGATGACTGGCATTGAACTTTGATTTTTTTGCTTTTTCGTTTTGCCATTTTATTCTTCTCTTTTTTTTCTTTTGCACCATTTTTTCCTACGCACCGTTTGATCCAAAAGGTTAGTAAGATGTGGGTGATGAAAGAAGAATAGGTTAAATATTGAGTGTTTTGCTCAAAAGGTTTGCAAGGGATTTGATTGATGTGAGGAAGGAGTGGAGGAAGAGGTATTTTGTGGAGCTATGAAGAAGGCCTCTCTTGGCAATGTCATTGATTGTGAGTCGATTTTAATTTGATTCATTAGTTAGAAGCACAACTATTATGGAGGCTAAGGTGAGAAAAAAAGAAACTTTTATTAACAACAAAAGATTTTTATAGAGGCTAATTGCAGAATTTTATCCTAAACTTATGACAGAAGACCGAAATGGAAAAGATACTAGTTAGAGGGGACTCTCCGACTCGATCTAAAGCTAAGACTCCAACGACTCATGTGAATTGAGAGGTCATTTCTCTTGTCACTCCGATGTCTAGACCCTTGCGAGTGGTTAAGGCCTCGATACTTGAGATGATTTTGTATTCTGGTGGGTGCAGAAATGAAGGTCTTGACGATCACTCTTCAGTAAGAGCGGAGCACTAGGGTGAGCCACTCTCCATCTAGTCGATAGGTTGACTGTTCTTCCTGCTAAGGATTTTGACTGTCTGCGAGGCGTTGTTGGTCTGGAGGTACCCTTGTATCTTGCTATGCACATGGATGATGTCTCCAAGTTGCATATTTTTCTCAGGAGTGAAAGAACCATTCTGAATACGTTCCAAGGAAAGGGGAAGACCTTGGGACAAACGAAGTCATCTCTTAAGTGCCATGGTGGTCTTAATCCCTTTATATGGATCAGGAGTTCATCAGTCGGCTGAACTTGGTATGTCTTTCGGTGAGAATCTTTGGCAGTTTGGTTGAAGTTTGGTCAAGAGGGTTGGTCTTTTTTGTTAAAGGTGGGTCAATGGATTTTTGGATCGCTTTTCAATAGCTTTGTCAAGGAAGAGCTCGAGGTCAATCTTGTTCTTAGCTTCAACTGTGACTTGTCGGCAGCTTTTGGAGTTTTCTGGTTCGGAGGCCTTTTGGTGTTAGGCTAGTTGGGGATGTTGGGTTTGATTGGGCTTAGGGCTCAAACTCTATGGTCGAGACAGGGCTATGGAGACGACTTACCTTGTTCAAAAAGAATAACCTTAGTGCACTCTTGGTCATATTGAACATATGGATTGCAGATGCATGCGATGTCCTAATTCCATGGTCATCTTCTAGAATGAATGCATGCAAGATGCCCTTTCGTTTTTTGAATTTTTTGCTTTTTTTTTGAATTTATTTTTGTTTTTTTTGAAAGGGCACCAAATGACGTTGGGTATATGCACATGTCCTAAGTGGTTAGGGTCATGCTATGGTTGAAGGTGGTCGATCTAACGTGAGTCTAAAGTCAAGTCTAAGGTCAAGTCTGTGCTACCTAGTGTCAAGGTCGGACCTAGTCAGAGTCTATGTGGACTATAATGTGCAAGGGTCAAGACCTAGGGTCAAGTCTGTGTGGACTAGTCGAAAGTGCGGAAAAGTCCTAGTGAACTATGGTAAACTAAGGTAAAGGTCTACTAACGTATATGGGTTTATGGAGATGCTAGTGAATAAAGTGACCATGGGTATTGGAAAATGTGTCAAGAGCTGGTGTAATCTCTCTCT
>SNQN01002728.1:42428-69799 GCA_008642245.1 Bassia scoparia | reverse complement strand
AATACTCCTAGGAAGGATAAGGAACTGCATCCAGTAGGTACAAATACTCATAAGGGCTGAGTTCACTAGCTGTAATCTTCCAGCAAAGGAGAGGTGTCGACTTTGCCAACATTTGAGCCGAAGCAGCATTTTATTCAATAATTGCTCACAGTCCACTACTTCGAGAGATTTGTTGCAGATAGGAGCCCCCAAATATCTGAACGGCCAAGAACCCAACTTAAAACCAGTCATACCACRGATGTGATTGATGTCATTCTGAGCCATATTAACCTGGTACATCTCYGATTTGCTCTGATTAGCCTGTAAGCCAGAAACTGCACAAAAGTTCTTCAAAGCCTGGAGTAACAGTTTCACACTATGCAAAGTACCCTTGCTAAAGACCATAAGGTCATCTGCAAAACAAAGATGATTCAATTGCATTGAAGCACATCGAGGATGAAATTTGAACTCCCTCTTCTGCCCAACATACTTCAAAGTTCTTGTCAAGTACTCCATACAGATCACAAAAAGGAGTGGGGACATTGGGTCTCCCTGTCTCAACCCTCTATTCGCCTGAAAATGATCCTGGGTGGTACCATTAATCAAAAGAGTAAAAGAGGCAGTCTTAACACAAACCATGATGATACTAATAACATGAGTGGGAAATAGCAGGGCATGCAGCAATTTTTCCAGGAAATCCCATTCAATGGTGTCATATGTCTTTTGGAGGTCAATCTTGATCATACAGCCTTTAGTTGCATTCTTCCTATTATAACGTCTGAAAATGTCCTAGCAAATAAGAATGTTGTTAATGATATTCCTGCCTGCAACAAAAGCTCCTTGGGTTTGAGAAATAAGATCTGACAGCACCAGTTTCAACCTTGAACAAATCAATTTAGAGATACCCTTGTAAATCACAGAACAACAAACTATGGGTCTATAATCTGCAACCTTAGAAGGACATTTGACCTTAGGAACCAAAGTGATGGAGGTGGCACCAACAATCTTAAGAAGCTTACCAGTGAGAAAGAACTCCTGCACAACCTTACAAATATCACCACCAATAACATTCCATGCCTTCTTGAAGAATAAGCTTCCATACCCATCAGGACCAGGAGCTTTATCATTTGGAATGGACCAAAAAACCTGCTTGATTTCCTCATCAGAAAAATGAAAGTTGAGCTTAACTCTATGATGATCTTACAACTTGGGACCTTGATTAATAACTTTGCTTCTRAGACGCCCACAKGCACCCTTACTCCCATTCATGAAAGTAGAGAAATGATCAACRAAGGCTTGGCACACCATCTGAGGATCACTAATCCAGTGACCATCCCCATGTTGATTCGATTTCTAGAAGTCCTACTCTTGAGGGAAGCATGAAAGATCTTAGTATTCCCATCACCCTCCAAGCACCAATCAGTTTTGACTTTTTGTTTAAGGAATTCCACACAGTTCAAATGAGCCTCTTTGTACACCTGATTTGCCTCACACTCAGCATGAATAAATTGTATGTTCTGGGGATCGGTATGTACTGCATTTTAGGACCAAAGCAACTGTTGATGAGCCAACTTATCTGCCTGTATAACATCTCCATAACATTGATGATTGAGGTCCTTAAAGGATTGTTTCATGGTTTTGAGCTTTTGAGTCACAGCWAACATAGTAAAACCAGGCACTTCCTGTTCCCAACACTTCTGCACAATGTCCATGAAGCTGCTATGTCTACACCAAATATTAAAGAAACGAAAAGGCTTATAGCCTTGGGCCTCCTTAAAGCATTTTCTAGGGCTATGGTCAAAACTGCCTTCAGGGAGGTAAAGAACCTCAGCAGTTGGAAAACAAGTGAGCCATTCAACATTGGCAACCACTCTATCGAGCTTGGACATAACTCTATGTTCACCATCTTGTTTATTAGACCAAGTGAAAAACCTCCCAGAGTACTTGACATCTTCCAGGTGAAGAGCCTTCAAACACTGTCGAAATTCCTCCATTCCAACAGTTAACTTCTGATTCACACTCCTCTCCTCACCACTAATGGTGGTGTTGAAATCCCCACCCATAAGCCAAGGGCCTGAAACCCTAGAACCAAGACTGTTCAAATCACTCCAAAGGCTCAACCTATCCTCTCTTCTGTTGTAAGCATAAACAAAGGTACAAGCAAACTGGACCCCAGTAGCAGGAAYTRTAATCTGACAATTCACTAGTTGAGCAGAACAAAAATCAATGTTCACCTGAAAGCAAACAGGATCCCAAGCAATCACAACCCTACCTCTCCCATTCCAAGGGATATTACTAGTAATACACCAACCAGGACATAAMTGAAGATAAAGAGCACCCAGTTTCTGTGCTTTTACCTTGGTTTCAAGAAGACAAAATAACTTGGCATTGGATGAAACTAGTTGTTTTTTGACTAGCTTTTGTTTGTCCAAGTCATTAAGTCCCCTTACATTCCAAAAGATTATATTATCCATAGGTATCAGGGGGTCAACCCCTGATTTGCAACAGGCACACTTCCAGGATCACCATCTCCTAGTCCCCTCGGGACAAGTGAAGCAAAGGTATTGGCTGTAGTGACAGGTGTAGGCATAGTCCTGTCAGTTCTGGCTCCTTTGGAAACCTGTTGAAAACCATCCTCATTATGTAATCCTTTGCCTTCCTCAGTTGGGACATACACCACCATAACTAGGTCTGTTTGTGGACGAACAGGCAATGAAGGATCAAAAGGTGMTGGTACCTTAGGCTTCGAAACCTGTTTTGGTTTGTGTCTGCATTTGGTCATAGGGTRCCCAAACTTCTTGCAACAAGTACAAAACACCGGTTTCCATTCATAAGATATGGTTTGAGACACCTCCATTCCATGCTCATTGATAAAAAGGAAAGAGTCAGGTAAATCCTGGTTGATCTTAACCTCAATAAGGATCCGAGCATACTGCAACCRCTTTTTAGTTTCAGTGTAATGATCTAGTTTTACCAAAGTTCCAATAGGCTCAAGCAACCTTGTCAAACAACCCAAACCCCAATACTTCACATTAAGATTTGGCAATTGAATCCAAATAGGGAGTGTTTGGATGTCATCCACAGTCATATTGATATCAGGTGACCATGGTCGAACAATGAGAGGTTTCTTATCAAAAGTAAAGCTACCCTGCAAAGCATGATGTTTACCCCCCATATCTGCAAAACGTACAACGTAGCTACCCTTCCCCAAAGAGGAGATCAGAGTAATACCAAATTTGCCCCAAATACGATTGAAATACCCCTCCATGACCTACAATGGAGGCCGAGCCCCAACCACAAAGCACAACACAGCAGAGTCCCAAAAAACAAGCTCATCCTCGATATCAACCATATCAATCCGAGGAATAGCAAGGGTCCGAGCAGCAGAGTCCTTAGTCACACCCCCCGTTTCAATAGGCATACCATCAATTCCAATAGGGAGAGTAGTACCCATGTTATTGGAAATAAGTGGGTCACTATTACAGTGAATGTCAGTCGCACAACCACCATTAACACCATCACCTCCATTTCCACCATTATCACCATTTCCACAAGTTGTAACAGATCAAAAAATTGAGAGTACGAATCACAAAAGTAGAAGACGAGTTAGCCATACATTCACCCACCAAAACAGTAGCAGATTTCCGCCCATATCCAACACTTTGCTCCTTAAATTTGGCCTCCAGAAATTGCGAGAATTGAGTACACAATTGCGAGCGAGCCTGAAGTAGTTGAACCGACGAGCAGTAGTTGAACCGACGAGCATGGAGTAATAGGAGCCTCATCCTCTTTAGTTGAGCTAACTCAATGTYTGAGTCCAAAACCCTCGCCTGATTTGGTCCAGAAGAACGCAAGTCCAGATTGTTTGTTTGATTTTTGTGTTTTCGAGCATTCACTGATTTAGGGTTCTTCGATTTACCCTTGTTCGATTGAATCCGACCCCCATTTCCTTTTTGAGAACGTGTTTTGGCCATGGCCAGGAACACGACTCAGAGAGACCCCTCTAGAGAGAGAGAGAGAGAGAGCTAGAGAGAGAAAAAGGGAGTAAATACACAATGTATTTTTTATATGTTTTTTACAGCGAAGAAAGTATATTTTTTTAATATAATGAATTTGTAGAATKGTCATTTTTAAGAATCGGCTATCTAGCTCGGGCGTAACTCAACTTGACTAATTAAGTTTCGAGCCAAGCTCAAACTCGAATCAGTCACAATAAACTAAGCTTTGATCGAGCTGTGATCGAGTCGAGCTCGAACTGTTCACGAACAAACCAAGCACGAAATGATGCTTGGACACGCCCATAGCCCTAGGTTGCACTAGAACGGATACRGGTACGATTATGGACACGACACGGGTATGAGAAAACGTCAACTTAAAAATAACGGACACGTGGACACGGGAGTAGTAATATAATAAACATATCAAATTGAAGATAATTTTACAAGCTTGCATTTAATATAGGTAAACCAGCACTTTAATAATATCACTCTCGTATAAAAAATGAAATAAGTTAGATGTACGCGATAAAAATGTTTAAATTTAAGTGAAACAAAATCAAATAAATCTAACAAACCAAACAAATAAGTGAAGTAAATCAACCATCGACGAATTGACAAGAGCGACTTAAATGATGAGAGAAAATAAGAATTCTAGGAGCGACCTAAATGAGGAGAGAGAAGAGAAATTCTATTGGTTTGGGTTAAGTTAGTGGGTTTTCGGGGAGAAAATGATATAAGGTCTTAGATTAGAATAGAGGAAGACTAATCTTGTTCTCGAAAAATGTGTCCGACATGTGTTTATCACGTTTCATATCCATGTCCCTATGTGCAAAAATATAATAAAAAATGGGATACGTCTTTTTGTGTGTCGGATACGAATTTATGCACGTTTTGCGGAGTGTTCGTTTCCGACGCGAGACACGCTACCTTGGCGGAGTGTCCATGCTTCCTAGACAGCCGGTTGTTGGGCTAATTCCAAAGTTTTAGCGGTACCTGTTATGAACTGAGCCGCCCGACCTAACACCGAGTTACGACTAATGCACAAGGTTTGTTATTCTGAAAGTGAAGACTGAAGAGCTATCCTCCTTTGAGCCCTAATCGTATTCATTTGAAGCAGCTTAGCAACCAAGCTTATCTAGATCCTCGTTCAAGCGTCCTCCTTCTCCATTGAATCAGTTTTTCAGGTACTTTTTTCTTCCCCTTTTTGTATAATCACTGAATMTCGATTTCACCCTTTAGTAGGGTTTTGTTGTTGTTGGATATCACATAGTAGTATACTTTATGATGGTATATTGATTCATTGATTAATAGGGATTTCATCATTTTTTAGTTAGAAGCTGGGAAATTAGGGTTTGGTAAGGATGTATTTAACAATTAAATTTCGAATTTTTCTATTGATTCTTCAGATTTTAGAATCTTGAATTGTTCTACTGTATTCGGAATGGGGCACCGACATAAATGTTTTTTTTTTTTTTTAATAGATGCGTTCTATGGTTTCATCAGAGGTATTGTGATTCTGAATTGTGGTTTGTTATTTGTGATTGAATTTTACTGGTTTGTAATTGAGTATTTAAGTGTCTAAATTCAAAACCTTTTATTGGAAAAGTATTATTGAATGGGTTTGAAAATTCAACAATATGACTATGTGAGTGATTTTCGTAACATGTGTGTAAATTCAGAACTGACGTTTGATTAAAATAAATTAGAAATTAGATTAGAAAAACTACAATTCTTGTTTGAAATTCAGACTGAAGAAATCATACATTCGAAGGAAGCCTTTTTGGCCTACTGATTTTGCTCCTGTCAAATCAAAGATGAGCGATATTCATGATAATAGAGATTCAGTGAAGTTAACATACATCGAAAGGAGAGTACTATTTGTTAGTAATATCCTCCGTAATTTTTAATTTCATTGGAAATGATATCTATTATGAAGTACTTTTWAAAAAAATGGATTCGTTACATGTGATCGGTAATTGGCGATGCCCACCATCTAGAAAATTTGAATATTAGTAACAACTATGATTTATGAGGCTGAAAATTTGAATTGATTGTTTTGCTCTCTCCAATTTGACTTGTATATTCATTACCTTTACTAAGTTTCTTCATCTGTGAGATAAACTTTCATGATGAATTCTGTTTATTGCATGAATGATGCTAGAATAGTTATTAGTGCAGGAGCTAGTATAGTATGGAGGTCTTAATTATGATTCTAAGTTTTGAGACGGTTGTTTGTATCTGCAGATCTAGCTGTCCAGGAATTCAGTTGCTTGGTAGCTGTACAGTATCTGCGTGGAATTTTAATTCTACTCCATATATATTAGTCTGATAGTCTCCCTGTAAAATGTGCTCATAGCCAATTCATTGTGGTATTGGTTATATATTCCCTTTCCAATAAGATGAGAGGGACAGAGGAGATGGATCAGATGTTTCTGATGATGTTATCACATCTGCTTCACTTGCAGAATTACTTGGACCCCTCATCCTCTCTGTCTACTGATGCCACCTCATCCTCATCCTCTTCGAACACCTCCCTTACCTCTCTTCTCTCTTCTTCCGCTGGCGCTCCTCTTCTCTTCTTCACAATTGTCTCAGTCCTCTCCTTTGTTGCTGCCTCACGTCCACCCTCATCTTCTTCCTCTCGTTCCTCTTCCCGCTCTCCATCTCGCTCTCGTTCCTCTTCCCCTTCTGACCATTCCCTCTCTGCCTTCCGAGCCCTTTCAACAGAGCTTATCTGGTCCATGGACCCTCCTGTTCGTGATGCACAGTGGCGTTCATCCTATGGCCTCTCATATCCTGTGTTCACTACTGTTGTCGATAAGCTCAAGCCCCATATAGCCCAATCCAACCTCTCCCTTCCACCAGATTATGCTGTTGCCATGGTTCTCTCTCGCCTGTCTCATGGCCTGTCTGCTAAAACAGTTGCCAAACGCCACTCCTTAGACCCTTATCTTGTTTCTAAAATCACCAACATGGTCACTCGTCTCCTCTCTACCAAGCTCTATCCTGAATTCATCAAGATTCCTGCTGGTCGTCGACGCCTCCATGAAACTACCCAGGCTTTTGAGGAACTGACCTCCTTGCCTAATATGTGTGGGGCCATTGATTCAACCCCTGTTAAAATATGTCGCCTCCCTTCTGATCTAAGTGACCCTTCCTCTTACCATTGCCGATATGGGTTCCCTGCCATCCAGCTACAGGTAGTTGCTGACCACAAGAAGATCTTTTGGGATGTTTGTGTCAAAGCTCCAGGGAGTGTTGATGATGCCACCCATTTCAGGGATAGTGTTCTTTACAATAGGCTCATGTCTGGCGATGTTGTTTGGGATAAAGTGGTTAATGTGAGGGGACATCCTGTTAGACCTTACATCGTTGGAGATTGGTGTTTTCCACTGCTCTCCTTCCTGCTAACCCCATATTCTGGTGATGGTAGGGCCACCCCTTCCCAGAATTCATTTGATGCTGCACTATTGAAGGGTAGATCAGCTGCAGTGGAGGCCATAGGGCTTCTTAAAGGGAGATGGAAAATATTACAGAATTTAAATGTGGGCCTTCATCATGCTCCTCAAACCATTGTGGCCTGCTGTGTGTTGCATAACTTGTGTCAGATAGCACGGGAGCCTGAGCCTGAACTCTATAGAGAACCTGAAGAGCATGGGACCTCTCCAAGAATCTTGGAGAGCGAGAGGTCATTTTACTATTACGGTGAGAACTTGAGGCAGACATTGGCTGATGATCTGCAGCATCGGCTGTCATCTAGATGAAACATAAGACTTTCGTAGTTTATTCACTAATTTGCAAGTCACATGTCCTAGTGTTACAACAAGTCTTTAAGTTGTAGATTCAAACAGAATACTAATTTTTGTACTGAATCGCCATGTTAGTCACTTGGTCCTTAAGAAGCTGAAGTCTCATAGCATTGATCCAGAACTTGTAACTTCTCTGGAATGGCTTGACGTTTTGACCTGCAGAACTTAGAGCCACACTTATACTATTACGCATCACTGCATGTTATATGAATGAATTTCGTAGGTTTATACTGAATTTATGTACTGTAATGATGATCCTGATTCCTGGATATCCTCGCATCAGTGTAATACCTATCATTTTGCTGTTATCATGGAGTTACTAGTGTAAGAGTTGTGCAAAGGCCATTTGARAGACCCTTGAGCTTTGATTAAGCTTGCAAACCTGAAACTAGTACGAAGTACAAAGTATATAAGATTGTGTAAGATTGTATTTCAAAGCCAGAAGTAGCAAATTCCTAAGCGACTTCTTAGACCATTGCATATTCTTTTAAGTTCTCCTGAATAGATAATCAAATACGATAAAAAAAAACCCCATTTTGGATTAATTGGAACACTTATCTCAAGTACAACAAAAAAAATACCATATTTTTATATGCAAAATTATAGTGACGATTCTTTATTTCAAGACAATAAGACTCTTTAAACAAACTAGATTGCAATTAATCCAAATTTATTAATGTTAATCATAACGAATCCAAATTTATTAATGTTAATCATAACGAAGTTGTAGAAAAAGAGCAAGTACTCATAACATATTATCAAATATTGTGGTTGTGGATATCAAATTTGTTTGTGTGAGATGAAATTATGAAGCATTACATAATTATCTTTAGATTGCAATTTAAACCATGCTTATCTAATATTTTCCCTTCAATTCTTAGACATTTTTCCTTTGCTTGATTGCTTCGTTCGGAAAATAAAAACTAACTAGTATTATGACTCGGGGCCAGATATTAMTTGATTTCATCATGTTTTAYATCTGCATTGTATGAGGAAAAAATAATGAAATTATTATTATAAAAATAGTTGAGCAAGTTCTAAAATTTGAACACATGACATAGATAATAATTTTTACGTTATAATGTGTTAAATATCTCAAGATATTTTTTTGGTGTATCAATTCGGTTCAGCTTTTTGGACCAATCAGAATTCGGGGTTCAGTTTTGGGTAATTAGGTTTTAGTCTCTTTTCAATTGTTGATGTGGTGGATTTAACACACATCCGTCCTACCAAGTGCATTCTCAATCACCAGTGCACCAACAGTCAATTGGTTAAGTATTTTTTTTTTTTTTTGAAAAAATCAATTGGTTAAGTATCTCAAGATATTTAAAATGAGAAAAAAATGTATTTCGTACATCCTTATTTTTTAATTAGAAGGAAAATTGTGTGAGTGTTTTTCATTTATAAAATTAATTATAAGATACAAGAACTTATTGTTAAATAATAACATTGTCCCTTTTGTTCGTGCCAAAAAAAAAAGACATCATAATTTAACATAATTCTTATTTTTTTTTACGAGTAATTTTTATTATTAATCATTAAAAAAATAAAATTAAATATGAATAGAAAATAAAGCAAAGCTCTACAATTAAACAATAACTTTAAAGGATGATATATAAAACAATATTGAAAGATGATGGGAGTTGTTGAATTATGTGTTTGTTTAAGCATGAAGTGTTTAAGTTTGCATTTTATGCAACTTTTTTTTAAATACTGAAGGTGATGCAATCTAAAGATAATTATGTAATGCTTAGTGTTAGGGATTTTTAGCGCATTCAAAAATATCTTTAAAAATTAGTTGAAACGTAATCCTACTGACGTCATGCATACGTGACACAACTTTATTTCTCACACGTCTTTTAATTTACGAAAAAATTTTGACGTGCATTAGATGCACAATTAATATATTTTGCACCAATATATAGTGACCATTTTAGTCCTATATATAACATATCCTTATATCATTTACCTAAAATCCAACTTGTACTAAGCTTTCTCTCCTAGAATATTAAGCTTTATCACGACAACGCTCTGGAACGAAGCTCACTGAGTTGAGGGTCGGGTGCCTGGTCACGTGTTTGGGCCACCGCCATACCTAGTCACTGTGAGCCTCCGACTTCCAACGCTTGCCGGAGTTTGAGGCGTCACGGCGGCAGCCGCCATTGGGTGGTGATAAGTGATTCGGATTCTCAGTGGGGCTCTATGTCGTATTGAACCTTTTCCGACGTCGCCAAAACGGACGGCCGAACCATGTCTTTGACCCACCGTTTCTCCTTTCCCCCTTAATCGGTCCTCCTTGATTAGTAGTCGAGTCTTTAATTGCTTTTCTAGGTTTATTGTTTTTGTTGTGTAGTTGTGCTTTCGTTCTTGTTTCTGGTCTGTTGTGTTGTTTTTTGTCTTCTTTGTGTTTGTAGTACTTTAGTGTTTGTCCCTCTTTTAATGGGTTCACTTGTTGATTGTACGAACCTTCAAGGGAACTGAAAGATCTCCTCTTTGATGGAGTAAGTGTGGAATTTGAAGATGTTAGTTTGTTAATTTTATTTCTATTCTAGGGGCCCTAAGATGTCTTAGATCACAGTTAGAGTCTCAAGATGAAGGAAACTCTTCTTACAAAGGAGGGGATATAATACTGCTTTGGAGAGAAGTATAGTTTTATCAATGTTTTCCTGTCCACTGTCGTTCAGTTGAAGTCGATGTTGAGATTTTTTTGCGTTTAGCTAGTAGTGTCATCTTGAATATGCTGCCTTGTTTAACTCATCAAGAAAGAATTTAGACAAGTGGTACATCTTTGCTCAATTGTCTTGAATCATAATCCAATAATTAAAGCCCTTTTTCGGAGTGCAACGACAGCCATTGATTAGCCAATTACGATTTAACGGTGGACTAAAGAGTAGCTTTAATCTGGAGCCTTCAAATCAGAAGTTTTAAAGAAAATTCAGGAATGACATTTTTCTCAACTCCACTCAACCAATGACTATGAGCAAAGTAAGTGTTCAAGGAAGGGTGCAACGGTGAGAACCCTATTGAGCCAGGATGAAGAGATCGATTCGGGATGGTTTACAAAATGATATGGAGTCTATCATAGGGAAAACTACACAATGAGTGCATAATGTATGAAGCTCCGAATGTTCTCACTAGTGAGTCTAGATCCATAGAGCTGAGGTTGTAGTGCTGAAAAAGAAGTTGAAAATAAAGAAGAAGCAATTATAAGGATGGACCATGGAGGATGTTGAAGAAGAAAAGAATTGGGTGACTTAAGCTAGCGGATAATGTTACAATAATGAACAAGTTAGTGCAAACGAGAGAAGAGACAACTCTAAGGATTAGCCATGGAAGACATAGTGAAGGGGAAAAATCGTAGGATGGAAACCTAACGATGGAACCTAAGTACCAGTTCGTAATCGGAAAAAGCAAGTGCTTCTCTCATATCTCTAAGAAGATTATGTAAATTAGCCAAAGGAAAGTGGTTCAATTTTTACCCGAAGATCATAGAGTGTTGCATGAGTATCAATTAGGACTCCCCTAAAAGCCCTCGAAATCTGGCTGTGGATCCCCAAGATTGAACTTGTGCCATCAACTCCTTCCTTAGAATAGCGGCACATCAAACAAGTTTGTAGAAAATGCTCCATTGGAAATCACTCCACAGGAGAGGACAAGACGATCCATCATCTGCAGAGACCCCCAACCACAAATTTGTCCCATTCTACAACCATTATTGAAAGAGCTCAAATTTTCCATTCTCTTGCCACGAACAATCGTAGGTATTCCTCTCGAAACCCTACTACGGGAAATCGTAGTCTGTCCAGAAGGACAACATCTAAAGCTCCAATCAAGTGCACCTTGAAAACTCAAAGCCTCATCTGCCGAAACCCATTCACACGTCTCCAACCTCATCTTCCTTGGTTATGCGAAATTTTATCTTGACCCGAGTTCAAACCAGAATGGTCACTCCCTAAGTGAAACTGTGGACCTCCAGAGCAATCACAGTGGATTCAAGAGAAAAGCAACCTTTATTCAGAGTCCGGATCTACCCCAACTACCAGCTAAATTTCTGTTTTTAATGTTTGGTGATTGTAATAGTTATCTAAGGTGTGTTTGTAATGTGACTTTTATTGATAATAATGTTAAATTGGCTAAGGACTCAGCCAGAGGCTGATCTCCTAGCTTTTTYCCTTTGTCMAAAAAAAAAACACTTTATATCATAAATAATAAGGAACATTATATTGATAAAAAAAGGTTACTATATTAACCAAAAGGGTCATTCTATGATTCTAATATGATGTACAATAAATTCATTATGTACCGGATGCGCCTAAAACTTTATCTTTAATATATTGTATAGATAAATAGATTTTTAAAAGGTGAAAAAATGCTACAAGTAAATAGAAAAGGAAAACTATTTTCATTATCAGGTTTTCCTTTAAAAAAATAAATTTCAAGAACATATGTTTATTATAGGTTTCCATGCAAAACCATTCTTAAAGGAAGTGATGGACGAGCATTTAGTATTGTTATGTGAACAATCTTCCGTCTTTACACTTGCAGCAAATCCTTCATTGTGTATTTTTTTTTTTTTTTTTGACAAGGAGAGAAAAGGCTCAGCGGCCCCACCTAAAGTTAATACAATGAAAGTTCAAACACATATTTCTTACATCCCTAATTAGTAGTCTAATGCTAGTGAGGTAACTCCTATCCCCCACGATAGCCTCCACGGTCTCCCTTCGAAGGTCCTTAAAAACAACGTGAAGTTGAGAGGCCCTCATAAGGTTGGAAAGAGCTTCCTGCACTGCCATCAAATCCCTATGCAACTCGYTATCCATGTTYACCCTTTTGTGATATAGATGTGTGTCTGACCCTCGGTCAAAAACAGTTRTCTGGTTCCACCCTCTGTTGTTCCCTCCATAGTCAGCCYCGCTGGGCACCTTATCCATTGAAACGAAACTGAAGCATACCTCCGACAGACCCCATTTCCAATGTAATAGCACCACTTACCCCTCTCAAAACCTGGCGATTCCTTCTCCTCTTTCGAAAGGTGATTTCTTAGCGCTCTATGCCGGTTGGGCATGCAGTTTGACTCTGCAGTCCTGAGGATGCGTTCCATCAAAATCTCATGACCATTGAACATAGCTCTGTTTCGCTCTAACCAAATACCATATAACAGGTTTACCATGTAGCGAACCCCACTGAAGCAGTGCCCCTCTTGACTATCGCATCCTCTCCTCCTATCTGCCGCCACCAGGGATTTTAGCCAGTTGTACACCCATTCACCCATAACTGCACCATCGTGACTTGTGGTGACGATTCCTAACCTAGATCCTCGCCAAAGTCTGGTCACAACTGGGCAGTCCCGAAACAAATGTTTGTCTGTTTCCTTGGCTTCTTCCTGCAGCAGTGATTTGCAAAAAACGCATTGCGTGTCCGTAGGGATGTTCCTCTTTTCCAACTCTTCTCCTACTGCTAGGGCATTGTTTAGCAGTCGCCACAAGAAGATTTTCAAGTTCTTTTTAATGTCCAATTTCCAAGGAATCTTCGCGTCTCCCCGAAGTCGTCTTTCCCCGTCACGGTTGCTAGCTCTCRGATCAAAACTCCTCTTGACAACCTCATATCCTGACCTCACAAGATACCTGCCATCCCTTGTCTCCAACCAAAAGACKTAGTCATCCTGTTCCCGAGCCAACGGAATTTTCTTGATTTCATCTCCAATTTCTGCTTCATAAGTATTTTCTATGACATCTTCCCTCCAACAGCTACCTTGAACCAAATCTGAGACTGGCCTATCCCTCCAGTCCGCATTTCTCTCTTCCCAGTTTTCCAACGGATTCAGCACAAGGCCATGGAACCAAGGGTCTCCCATCTTTGCCTTGTTCCCATTTCCGAGGCTCYAGCCACAACCCTCGTACAGAACATTGAGGCCCCATTTGATACCAGACCACCCCTAGGACCCTTGTTTTCTCATGCACTTGAGACTAAGTGTTCTGGTCGAACTAGGGTCCCCTTTGATCCCTGGTTTTTTCCTTAGTCTTGACAAYGGCACTCTAATTTGGATCCAATTCAAATATGAGGAGTTGTTTAAGTATTGTGTTCGTTGTGGTTGCGTGGGTCACAAGAACACTTAGACTGCTTATAACAAAATAATTGTGTCAATATTAACACCCATTCTTAATTAATCAATTTTCAAGAAAATAAATAATTATATTTAGGCTCCGTTTGTTTTGACGGAAAACATTTTCCCGGAAAAGGATTTTCCTCCCTCTTTTAGTTTTTCTTTGTTTGTTTTGAAAAGAAGTGGAAAACCATTTTCCTCAAAGGAGAAAATGTCACTTTGGAAAAGGAAAATCATTTTCCTTTTGTGGAGAATAAATGACACAATTTCCTCCCCACTTCTTACATCTACCTTATTCATTCATCCATCCTTCCTTCATTTCTATTACATTTTTCATTTTCTTCATGAGTTTTCCTTTAATCAAACAAACAAAGGAAAACTTTTTTCCTAGAAAATGATTTTCTATAAAAATTGTTTTCACTAGAAAATGATTTTCCATGAAAATTGTTTTCCTTCAAGACAAACGGAGCCTAAAGCTCCGTTTGTTTTGGAAGAAAACATTTTTAGGCTCCGTTTGTTTTGACGGAAAACATTTTTCCGGAAAATGATTTTCCTCCATCTTTTAATTTTCCTTTGTTTGTTTTGGAAAAAGGTGAAAAATCATTTTCCTCAAAGGAAAAAATGTTACTTTGGAAAAGGAAAATCACTTTTCTTTTGTAGAGAACCAATGCCACAATTTCCTCCCCACTTCTTACATCTCCCTTATTCATTCCCCACCCTTCCTTCATTTCTATTAGATTTTTCATTTTCTTCATGAGTTTTCCTCTAATCAAACAAACAAAGGAAAACTTTTTTCCTAGAAAATGATTTTCCATGAAAATTGTTTTCCTTCAAAAAAAATGGAGCCTTCATGGAAAACATTTTCCGGAGGAAAATTGGAAAATAAAATTGTTTACCATTGTTTGTTTATAAAAAAAATTGTTTCCCTAAACTCATTTTCTTTTGTTTGTTTGAATAAACCTTGCACTAAAAAAGAAAGGAAAATTGTTTTCCTTTGTTTTTAAATGGAAAATATTTTCCTTATGAATGGAAAATAATTTTCCACTCAAGTTTTTCTTTTCTTTGGGTTGGACGGAACAAACAATAGAAAAGGGAAAAATAGATTTCCTGGAAAACATTTTCCTCCAAAACAAACGCAACATTAAATAGTTAAACGTGTTCTTGAAAAATGAAATGTTGTCAAAACAAATGGAGCTTGAATGAGTAGCTCCCCTCCCTAGCTGCCTTTATAGAATGGTCATTTTTTTGGAACTTACTAACCAACGGGTGCACTAATGCAAGAATGCCCAGGAAGAAACWGTAATCGTCTGAGTTCCACGACTTCACACAGTTAGACAGTTGGAATGTAAAACATTGAACATTAAGAAAATTTCATACAAACAATGAACGAATGCAACTGAAAGCTAGTCAGCTAGATTTACATTTTAGGCAGTTAATTTTTCCAAATCTGCCATGTCAGTCTCAAAAGCTTCTCTAGGCCAGGGAGAAACGACAAATATTAGCCTTTTATACACTACTAGATATTTTATATCGACATATTGTACTCTATATACATCATCTCCTTGATCGTGGAACTGATTAGAGTCTAATACATATATGCTGTTATACCATGGGCGTTGAGCCGATAGCCCCAATAGTTGCCCTGGAACTCTTGCTGGATCTTTAAATTTAATCCATCATGTCCAAATTRGGAGCATACCAACCTGTTTGTTCTAAGATTTTCGTCATTCTCTCTTTCTGACCCTTAGAATCCCCAAAAGCTGTAGTGAAAGGGTAGACATAGGTTACCTTTGTGGCCATACAACGATAGGATACAACATCTCCCTTGACCAAAAATTCCATTAAGTCTCGCCCAAAACTTCCATCAACCACAGCTCGAATGTATTTTCCTGGGGGATCATTTGCATTATTAGCTTAGGCTTCTGATTACAGMATTTACAGTATAGAACATGTCAGATTATATAAATTATGGATCCTGAAATAAGTGCAACTCGTATCCTGCTACTCTGCTAGCAGCTATTCCAATCTTAATTCATGTTTCCAGGTGATTTACCTATAAGTAGATACCTATATGAGACAATTAAAAAATCTAGTTGCAATTTGAAAACACAAGGCAAAAGGCATTATGCAATACTTACCATTTGGTGCGTCCTCTACAACTTGTATTTCTGCATTTTTCTGTGTATCCAAAATTGCGTCTTGCAATCTCTGCATAGATTCCAACGATAGAGAACCGCAATTAAGTTTAGAAAAGTAGGAAACATAAATGTGGAGGTTCAGATAGAAGAAAACAATATCACTGATGCTGTGTGTCTGTGAAACACAATATATAGCAATAGAAGAGGGAAAAGAATGCAACAAAAGTAGCACCTCTACCTCAAGTAAACAATTACAAACATCTGTGAAGTATTTGTTGCTTCAGCTGTCCAATCTTCCCATGCTCAATCTATTACTCAGCAATGCCTTTTTATGTTTTTACTTATTCTCTCCTTTGTGTATTAATAAATAGATTCAATCCCACTTTTACAAATCCAATGTCAGATATGAATTTTGACCACTCATTACAATAACTTATAGCATACATCCCTTGATACTTTGTATTTGAAAATATCCATAATAGCCACATTACTCATGTTTAATCTTATCATGAAGAACGATTTAAGAAGACCTGAGAACGACAAAAGGCAGAAGGTATTATTACTTAGTCCATCTTATCCTCTTTTTTTTAAACGAACAACGGATTCTCATATATTAATAACGGACAAAGTCCAAGGCATACCTAGCCAAAAAGGGCCATAAGCTGGGTATGCCGCAAATCCATTGTGGCTGCTACATAACAATCCTATCAAACTAAACAGTAGCAAGGTTAAGTCCATCTTATCCTCTTAGACTAGTGGCATAAGGCACTTCACTGCTAATGCTATAAACCACACATTGGTTGAGGTTCATCACTCTAACGAACACAAGCTGGTGCTTCTAAGTTAGTGGTTCTTGTGGGAAGTCGTGGGTAAAGTTTTTCTTATCCATGGGGCTGTAATCCTTTCGAAAGCACGCCCTGCTAGTTACATTTCGTACTGGTGAATAAGAGATAGTGCAAACACAAAGAACATAATTACTGATGGTCTTGGCCTAGTGGTATAGACTAAGGTTTTGTGTACAATAGGTTACAGGTTTGAATCCCCCCACCTCCACTGTAAATTGTATCACTCTAATGGCTCATTCGAATAAAATTATAAAAGAAAGAAAAAAAGAACATAACTCCCTCTAATAATACATATGTGCTTCGCATTTTGTGTTATTAAAACAAACTCATCAATTTTCCTAGCCTTATTTTATGATTGAAGACACTCTTTCAGTCTTCAAAATCTAATTACAGTAGTATGTGTCATTGAATCATGTTACACTAACTTAAAAAATCAACATTAAATCACCAAACACCACTTTTCACCTTAGTAAAAAGCTTATTGAAACTAAAAATTCTTTGCCGAACAAGCCTTAAAATCTAACAAGCATGTACCAAYCACCAACCACCATGCTAGTAGGTTACACCCTAACTTTAAGCCAGAAAATTAATCAGCTTTTCAATCCAATTTCATATACAATTTGATTCGAGTCTACAAGACCAAACACTAAAATCAATCCACTAAAACAAAGTCACCTCATTTGTTCTTTTAAGTAACCTCTATTATCTAGCTTTCACTATTAACAGTAATTCCATTCATTCACAAGAGTAGATTCATTTTTCTATACTCCATGATAACTTCATTTAATCATTGTTGTACCCCTAAAAAGAGTAAAATTCTATTCATTCACAAGAGTAGCTACATTATCCTACATACATGTCATGATCATCGATTCATGGAAGTAACCCCCAATAATCATTATTTTATATGTAAAGTGATCACACCAAGAAGTCATCAATTGATGGTGTGGCAAGACATACTTGTATGAGATTTGCACCTAAAAGTAAATAGAACTCATTGCAACAGCTAAGTGCTATTGTGCTAAATATCAGTACATCACTAGTTACCAATGACCCGATAAAACAGGCTTCATTACAATAGCAAGTGAGCAACCCATATAATCTATTGTACATTAAAAAAAAGTTATACATAAAGTATTAGAACAATCATGTTAAATATTTCTTAATACCTTACCTCAACAGCATTTCCAGTGAATTCAGGAGGAATTTGCCACGGAAATTCAAAGTTGGGGGACTTTGGATTTGTAGAAATACAACTAGGATTAACTGATGGGCAAGTTCTAATCTTTCTGCAATAACAAGAAACACCATTTTAAACATAATTACACAAAACAAACAGCAAAAAAAATAACAGAATTAAACAAAATAAAGAAATGGGGTACCCATTTTCCAAGCCAAGCGGCAAGTTTTTGGACTGAGAAAAAGGAGTGGTAGAAGAGAGAGAAGGGGGTGGTGGTTTGGAGTTGAAAGATGGGATTGCTAAAGAAGACAAAGGAGAAGAAAGGGAGAGGGAAAGAGAGAGAGATAATGAGAGTAAATTGGTGAAAATGGAGGATTTGGGGTTTGAGTTTGGTAAGTTTACGGTGGTGATAAGGTTGTTGGATGGAGTGGTGGTGTTGTGGGGTTTTGAGATTGGGTGTTGTAGAGGAGGAAGATGATGAGTGCTCGAGCACATTGTCATCTTCGTCTTTTTTACACAGCTTTGCTACGTGACCTCGGTTATCATTATCAACTATCAACACTAGGGATGAATGGATGATTAGACTCCATAGTGTATTAGTGTGTGTGGTTTAACCCCAAATCACACCAAACTGCAATTATGTGGTTTGGAAAATTCTCAAACCATATACCATAAGGCAAATGAGCCCATATCACACCCATTCATTTGGATAGATTTTTGCATTGATTTTTTTTGGTACATGTGACTATGTGAGTCATTTGATTCACAATTAGGACTGATTATTGGGTAAAGCTGGGCTTGTCAGGGCTTTACCCTTTACTATATTAATGGACAGGACTCTTATTGGGTACTAAAATCAAGGGYGTTTATAGTGTCATAATGAACTGCCCATTTAACTTAGCCAAATGTTATTGGGTCATGGTTGTAATATCACTATATCACTATTTTCTCTCATCCTCCAATTACTTTTACCACTACAAGAATAGTTTTCTCTCTCCTATCTAACCCTCATATCGATTGCCTCTGCAAATCTTCAACATCGGCCATTATCAAGTAAGTTTTTCCTCTTTTGTTCTTTTTTTTGTTTAAAAAAGATTCGATTTTTCCGAAATAAAATCTTCGAATTTGATTTTTCCGAAATCAAATCTTCGAATTTGATTTGATTGTTAATGATTTTGGTTGCTGTTGAATTTGTCAAATTCATCAATTTTTGCCTAWTTTTTGCTATGTTATCCAAAAGCATCCAATACTTTAACAAATTTAGACTTGCTTTGGTCATTAACGTATAATCTATTATGTTGATTTTTCTGGGTAATATGAGCTATGAATTGATTCATAAGTTATAATCTGTTATATTGTTTAGTTATGTTCATCTTTTTCTAGGTAATATGAATTGATTTTTCTCCCAATATGACCAATGAATCTCGTTGGTTTGATGCTAATGAATCGTCATTGTCCATCATATGATATTCTGTTCGATGCTAGCATTTCTATCTGCTCAATTTCTATCTGTGGTGACAATTATTCTGCAGTGCCATACTAATTAAATTCTCTATGTTATCATATCCTGTTCATTAAATTCATCAAATTATGTTATGCAATTCTCTGTGTTATTTTTTGGGTCTATAATTTTAAGATATGTTAGTATTTGCAATCTAATATTAATTATGGTTGATTGTAGAATGATGGGGGATGATACTACTATTTCAACGGGACGAGATCGTGATGATGGGTGTACAAACTATATTGTTCCTCACTTTCGGAAAAGAAAAAAGAGGTCTAAAGTTTAGAGGGAGCTTGTTGAAGGTAAGAATGCCCAAGGTGAGAGAATAGCTACATGTACGTATTGCAATTTACAATTGTCTGCACATCGTCATAATGGAACTTCTCATTTAAAACGTCATCTAGAGATATGTGCTTGTAGACCTCTTGGACTAACGTTTGAGGATGATAGTGATAGAGATAATTTTGTATTTAATATGGCCGAGCTTAGGATAGATATTATTAGTTTCATAGCAGAGGGAAGTCATTCTTTTTCTATAGTTGAAGAAAAAGGGTTTAGGAGAATGATGGCTCGAGCTAACCCTAATTTTGTTCCATTTGATTGTGCAACTGCTAAAAGGGATTTATTGTCATTATATGTTTTAGAGAGAGGGATGAATTGAAAGATATGTTGTCTAAAGTACCAGGCCGAATTTCTTGAACAACCGGCAATTGGAAATGCAATCATACTAAGTAATATTTCATTTGTGTCACATCTCATTTCATTGATAAGAATTGGAAGCTACACGAAAGGATCCTTAGGTTTAGGGCTTTAGCTCCTCCATATGACGGTRTGAGTATTGCTAATGAAATAACCATGTTTCTAAGTCAATGGAAGTTGGATAACAAGATTCTATCTATCACAGTAGATAATGCTACTTACAATGATGTGATGATATCTACTTTGAAAAGACGCCTTGTTCGTATTGGGGGTTGAATTATGGGGAAAGTTTGYTTCATGTAAGATGTTGTTCTCATATAATAAACCTTCTTGTACAAAATGGGCTAAGTTGTATTGGTGATATTCTAGATAAAATTCGTTCTTTGATCAAAATGATTATCAAATCCAATCTTAGAAGTAATGAGTTCTATGATTGTGCGGAATTTTTTTTTCACTTGGATGGGAAAAAGAAATTGAGTCTTGTTATGCAAGTGCGATGGAATTCTATTTATCATATGCTTGGTACCGCTCTTTTTTTCAAGGATGCCTTTATCCGTTTGGGTACAAATCATGTGTCATTCAAACCTTTTATTCCTTTAGAAGATGAGTGGGACAAAGTAAAGGTGATACATGATTTTTTGAAGTTATTTTATGAAGTCACTTGCATGTTTTCGGTCGTGAAACATCCCACTTCAAACTTGTATTTTAAAGGTGCATGAATGGTGCATCGTCACTTAGTTGAGGCGGCTAATAGCCCTTATGTGTTTCTAAAGGACATGGTTCTTCCTATGTTGTCAAAAGTGGATAAATATTGGTCAGAATACAACCTATTTTTGTCTTGTGCTACTATTCTCGATCCGAGGTGTAAGGTGAAATTTGTGGAATATTGTTGTTGCAAGCTATTTGGTGATGAAGAGSGTTCTAGAAGAGTTRGTCTCATCATGACTACTTTGAATGGATTGTATAATGATTACAAGCTACTGTAGACACCTAAAAATGTCTCCCCAAATGAGTAATCAATGATGAAGTATACCACGTGTCGCAATTAATTCGAACTCGAAAAAACGCAATTGAACTCGTAATGAAGCTGATAATATTGAAGTAAGTCCACTGAATCATGAGCAAAGGTCTATCAGGCAAATATTTTCTTTCGTTTCCGATATCTCAAAGTTCAAACAAGCTTACGTGGCTTCTCGGTTTTGTCTTCTATAGTGTTTCCTCATTTTTGAATCTCCATTAAATATTTTTCTTGATTTTTCTATGATTTTTATGAATTTTGCATGTTATTACGCAATATGCAGAAATACAGTGAATTACATTAGAAAATACGCTGGATGTTTGAATCGTACTTTCTTGCGAGGAGCTTGATCAATTTGTATCTTAGAAATCGAACGAATATGCAGATTATTCCGATCCAAATATTTAGGTTTATGGAAATTATACGCAAGGAGCTTAACGCGGGGCAGGTATTCCTGTTTGAGCGTATTCGCGCTCAGCGCTTATGCGCGTCGCTATCAAACTTTTGCGAAGTTATGGACTCTTGTGATAAAGGTATATACGTGGGTGATGCGTTATACGCCTCTCATGAGCTATATATCGCTCATTCCCATCGTATATCCGCTTCCCTGTATCCTCCGCGCTTTATCGTGCTTGCCTCATGAGTAATACAGTTTTGTTTCTCACGACTTCCGACTTCAATTTTCATTCTAAGTATTTCTCTCCAATACTCTTCACACAATTTTCACAATTACACATAAATTACGGTTTGTTCTCTTCGATCGATTGACATAAGCGAAACAGGTGATCTGGATTATACCAATACTTCTTTTCACTTCTTTTTATTATGGTTTATTAGTCATTTTGTGAGTTTTATTATATAACATGTACAATATTAGTGACACTTTGAACTTCCATTAGTTATATATTGTGTTTATATTTTTCCATGTTTTCATTTTTGTGTTCGTTCCTCTTGATTTCGATTTTTTTATTCTTCCACTTGTCTATATATTAACAATTCTATCCGTTATAGCGTTATGCGCCGTTATTGCGTAGTTCTTTTTCATGAATCAATTGTTTCTTTATTTTTCTTGTTTTTATAGATTCAGCGAGAAGATCTCTTCGTATCGTTTTATCTACTTTGTTTTGTTTGTTGTTTTAGCGTAAGATTGGTTGTACATATATTGCGGTTAACTTTCCTTGTGATTGTTGTATACTTGTCTATTTTTTAACACAGACCGGATTATTGAATCCATAAGTAGCATATATTGGCTACAATCAGATTTATAGGCACGTTTTACATGAATTCTACAAGTTGTCACAATTTCTAGGTTGGTTGTCTTCTTGTGCATAATGAACATATCACTTAATAATTTTTTAGGTAGTTCGCTCATAGGTGGAATATGTAATGTGTGCATCCAATTAAATCGTGTTATTGATTACATTGGATGACCGGTTAAGGATACTATGCGGCGTATTGGGTTACAGAATCTTGATTTCGTACATGTTCTCCCCACGATGGTTACTTATTGACTTGGCCCATTGTTTTGCACCCATACGTTTCGGTGGTCCGGTGTACCTTTTTCTAGGCACGGTGGCGACTCCCCTTACTCGACAACACTACCCCAACGCACTCACGTGCGGGATCCGTGGCTCAAGCCCACGCAAAAGCACCTCGATGTAGTACCAAGCCGCGCGCCCGCTATACRCTGAGGGCGCGGCCCACGTCCTACAGCTACATTACACGGGCGCTTCACCTATTGTAGTTTCTCCTTCTCCTTCTTCAAGATTGGGTACAAGAAACTATTTCGACGACTATGATCAATTTGTTGGTAGTAGTAGGCCTCAAGTAGGAAAATCACAACTTGGCATGTACCTAGATGATGATACTCTTGATCTCAACTTTGAAATAGACATCTTAGAGTTTTGGCATCAAAGTTCTATGAAGTATCTGGTGTTATAAAAAATGGCACGATATTTGTTGACTATTCCAGTGAGTAGAGTGGCTTCCGAGTCGTCTTTTAGCATTGGTGGAAAGACTATTTATGCCTCTCGTAGCTCCTTGAAGTCAAAAACTGCTCAAGCCTTAATTTGTTTGCAAGATTGGCATCGTGCCAAGTAAAATATTGAAAATATCGAGGAGGTTGATGATGAATTCGATGAAGATGAAATTATTGGAGAAGAGGAAGACGACGACGTGGATGTTTTCTTTTAGGTAAAAAGATTCATATTAACTKTTATTWTACTTTAACTTTACCCTTTATCTCTATTATTTGATGCTTAAATATGTTGCTTATAATATACCACATTCTTATCAGTATGTCATGCACTACTTCAGGTAATCGATTGGTTGCTACTTTACAGGGGTTGTTTGTAATTTACATATGTTGCTACTTAAGATAATCAATTTTCTTTCAGGTAGTCTGTCATGCCTAAATATATTGCTTATAATTTAGATGGGTTATTTGTTACTTTCATGTAATTAGTTGCTATGGAAATCGGAATGACACACTTGACTGTCTATATAGACTGTGTTGATGAAGYGCCTCAGACCAGCAGGTTCGCGTGGCATCACTTTGAGATGATAAAGATGGCATCCTCGCGAAGTATAATGAGATTGCAGAGTCACTAAAGCTACTGCTACACAACTTCTACTACTAGGCTTGATTGAGTTTGTTGAATTGTTAGAATTGCCTTATTAATGTATAATATTGAAAGTTTGCTAAGTTATACACACAATAGTACTACCATCAAATATTATAATAGCTATTGCAATTCTCAATTTAGTATTTGTGTAGCATGAATTTTACTGTACAATATTGAAAGTTGAGATTCGATTGTTCTTTTTATCTGACAGAGCTACTTTGTCGTCTTTCCTTATGATTAATTAATATCATAAGTAGTTTAATTAATTAATTATGTTGCATTAAATTAATTAAGGGGTTCCGACCCGCAAATAGACCCGTATACTATATTAAGATGACACGTACCCGACCCTGACCCTGAGCCGCAAAAGCATTTTRTTTGACCCCGACCCACCCCGACCCGCCCAATAACCACTTCTACTCACACTACACAAGAATACATTTGTCAATGCTTCTCTTGAATTGATATTGACACTCTTATATGTGAGTAAAACATTGACAACTATGAAGTCAAGTATTGAAAGATTATTTTCTCGTATGACGACCATGAAAGTTAAATTGTGTAATAAAATGTTAAATAATTATTTTTCTAAAGAGTGATTTGTTCCAATGTTATTAAAATAGATGATATTATAAATTAATATCAAATCATGAAATCTCATCGTGAACAACTGCGGTGTTTTTATACTACTATGTGTTGTCATATGTTATTACTTCCCTTTAAAAATTGTTATTACTTATTTGTAGTACTTTTGGCTTGTAAGATTATATTTTTTAACTACTACGGAGTACTTCGTATTTGGTTGTAGTAAGAGTTTTGTATCTTATTTGTTAGATTGAAATCGATTTGGCTAATCTGCATATTGAAAGTGAGATCAATATTCCTTCACAAGTTGGCCAAATAATAAATCTTCCTCCTTTATTAGTATCATAAATTCATCAAATTTCACCAATTTCTCAGCAAGATTACATTACATTCTTCCTTTAAAAAGGAAAGAAACAGACATTATATATTATATCACATCGCAATAACCTCACCCATGTTAGTATCAATCTAGAACATCATTCAAATATTGCTTCTAAATGTTGTCATGCTCTTAGTTAAAAAAAAAATAAAGTATAGTAATAGAATCATCATAATTCATAAGTGCAAAAATGTTTTAGACTTGTTAAGGAAACTAACCGTCACTAAAGATTTTTGTGCAATCCATCATGGTATTGAAAATTTGAAATCAATTATATCACGACGCAATAACATTATCTTTGTTAGTGTTACTCTATAACATCATTCGGATATTGCTTCTAAATGTTGCCATGCTGTAAAAGTTTATATATGTATAATAACAAATTCATAATTCATAAACGCAAAAACGTTTTGAACTTTTTAAGGAAACTAACCGTCACAAAGGCTAGGATTTTTGTGCATTACATCATGGTATTGAAATCAATTATATCTGGACGGAATAACCTCACCCCTGTTAGTGTTAGTCTAGAACATTATTCAGATATTGCTTCTGAATGTTGTCATGTTGTTAAATTTTTATATATGTATAATAATAGAATCAAAATTTATAAGTGTAAAATATTTTGGACTTGTTAAATAAGGAAACTAACCGTCACTAATAGCTAAGATTTTTGTACAATCCAACATGATATTTATTGAAATCAATTTGGCTACATATGAAAACTTTAAATCTAAGCTATTCAAATCAATCTTAATCAATCCTAATCAATCTCAAGTTCTCAACCATTCATTATTTCAATCAAATTTAATATTTTTATCTTCATTTTCTTCCTCGCTCTTTATCTTTCCTCTCTCACGTTCATTAGCCCTTTCTCTCACCTCATTTTTTCCTCTCTCCACCGCACCAAGCCACCACCACCACCACCACCGCACCTGACCACCTTGGCACACCAACCTCAAACCACCATCGCCACTACCGCACCATARTCCTCCACCCCAACAAACAACCGACCTCAACAAAACCCCCGACCGCCACCACCACTTGAATTCAAAACCTAACCGCTACCACCACACTAAACCAAYTTGGCCTTAACTTTTTGACCTACCTTCACTATTTTGGCCTTAACATTCGTTCTGCAACAAATTTTGATGCGAGACTAATTGCATTAGAAACTAGAGATCCAGATTTTTCCAACGGTATAGCACACGCTTAAATCGGAGTTCTTCAAMAAAAGTTATGAGCGTTTTAAAATTGAATTTGTGCATAGCCAGAAAGTTCTGAGCGACCGCTCAGTTTCTGAGCGACCACGAGCTGTGCGGGTTTTAATTCTTCTATTTTGGGCCTTTATTTAGGAGGGATATAATTACCCTCTTTGAGAGGTTTTTTATACACATTCTCATTTTCTTAGTTTTAGGTTTAGTTATGAATTAAGTTAGGGTATAAAGAGAGAGAAATTAGCTTGTAATTGCAATTTTCATTCAATCAAAGTTTTCAATCAATCAAGATCTTCATTTTGGTAATCAATCTCAACCTTCTCTTTTGTTTTTTTATTGTTTTCTTGTTTTGGTACTTGCTTTGCTTARAATTGCTAGTAGTTATGAGTTTGCCTATTTCTTGATAATCTTAGTTTTAATTAACTTGTCAAGCATGTTTAGTGTTAGATGGTTGTTTATTTCTTATTTATTGCTTTTCAAATCATGAATAGTGGGTAGTTTTGTTTTCTAGGGATTATGTGATGAAACCCCCAAATTGATATGGGGCTTTTGACTTGCTAGCTTAATGGAATAAGGGGAGAATAGTTGGGAGTATTGTGAAGCTTGGGATGAACTTTTGATCAAGGTTTGACTCCTTGTATTTGTGATCTCACTATACTTTGTCTATGGGTGTTAGGAGATTTCATTTCACACCTCTAAATTATGGATTTGAAATTGCCTTGAGAAAGGAATTGCAAGTTCAGGATAGTTGGTCACTCTTGCATTGTTGGTGTTTTAATTGGGGTTTGGGGTAGTGAGGCCTTAAGGGATACTCCCTAAGCTTGGTTTTAAACTCAAGCTCTTGATTGGGGCCCTAGCAGGACGGCAAGAGAAATTGTGTAAGTAATCCTTCTTCTCGGTTTTCATTAGATCTAGCAAGTCAATTCCCCGTTCAATCTAAGGTTTCGGATCATGCTCTCTCGATATTTTTATAGCATTTGATTTCACTTTGCCTTGTATTTGCTTCTTAGTTGTTAATTTGAAAACCTTCAAAATACTCAAGATCCTCGATTACGTGATTGAAATAATCTACGTTGTTCCTCGTATTYGGTCCCCCTATACTACAACTTAGGGGTTATTTGTTTGGGCCTCAAAACCCCTCATCAAGGGAGTCTTTGATTTAGGCGGGATCGACTTTTTGGGAGTGGTGGTGTAGACACCCAAATGTGTCTCCCCAAATATGTAATCGATGATGAAACATACCACGTTTCGTGATCGATTTGATTCTGAAAGGCGCAGCTGAACTCGTAAAAAGCT